>MU107659.1:0-43699 GCA_012274485.2 Sinapis alba | reverse complement strand
GTTCTAGGTCTCTGTCGTCGCGCCTCTCGCGGGAATCTCTCTCACGGCCGTGAGGAGGCTGCTGCTCTTGCACCTCATGTTCCTGCTGTGGCGGTGGAAGAGAGGTGGTATTCTCCGGGAGGCGGTTGTCGACGGAATCAGGCGGAGGAAGAGTCACATCGGCCATTTAGAGAAGTAGATCGGAACCCTAAATCGGGGGGTGTCAGGTTGATTCGATACACACTCTTACCTTTTTATATGTCTGCCGTTACAACTTACAGTGAACAATGATGACTCACAGACCTATCTCCGTCTTAGATATTTTTTCAGAGAAAATCAATAATTTATTGTTTGTTGACCAAAATATTCATCAAATCAAGTTTTTGGGTTAGCAAAAATACCGAACCAAATCTGATCCGAAAAATAGTACCAAATCTAAACCGTAAATAGTTTATATAAAAAAAACTCAGAACTGAACTCAATTATAATCAAAATATTTCATATGCCCGAAAATATCAGAATCAGAATTAGCTCCAGTCATCAGGATGCATATATGTACATCTTAGCTCGGATTGTTTTCCACCTTTTTATCGCCAAATATGGATCTCGGTTCTACTTAGAACTTAAAGTTGGAGTTTTAATCTTACGTATTGAACAAGAAAAACATAAATTAACTCTTTTTATTTGATTCAAAAGATTGTAAGGAGTTTTATTTGGTAAATCTGATAATATAATAGAGATTAAGAAAATTTATAAATTTGAATACGAGAAAGTATCAATCCATAATTTTTGACGAAATCCCGACAATTTCTTTTCCCATACTCTAGACCTGTGACGATACATATTCATCAGAAATTCATCGAGAATAGTCTTTCCCACAAATTCCCATCGAATACGTCTTTAAGATTATTTTTATCCCTAATTTACTCCAAAAATAGGGTGAAAAATAAAGTATGAAAAAAAAAAAAAATAACTCTATTTTTGAAATAATCTTTTATTTTTTTGTTCATACTCTATTTTCCACTCTATTTTTGGAGTAAATTATGAAGTATGAATGGAGATGCTCTAAGGAATCAAATTTTTTCTTGTAATGGACTTTGAATTTCTATTTTGTTCATTTTTGGAATTAGGAAACTATTCAGAACAACGTTAATACATTTTTTCGTCCTTTGAGAAATCTTCAGAGGTTGTTTATTAATTTATGCAAAGTTAATTACATTTTATCGTCCTTTGAGAAATCTTCAGAGAGGTTATTAAGAAGTAAACATTTGAGTAGCATAGAATCCAATCGACAGCAACAGAACCGCAGCCGCTGGAGCAGCAACCATACCAACTGTGATTTCTCTCTGATTATTCTTCATCATTGCCATATACCCTCCAAGATTCTCCTTGTATGCATTCATTTTACTTCTATAATCTTGCTTAACTCCATCACAAACGTTTCCCTTCTCTTCAGCCTTAAGAGCTTCTTCTTTCTTGTCTTCCTCTCCAGATGGCTTTGGCAATTGAGCTTTCTCTGCATGTTTCTCTAGTTCTGCTTTTGTTGGCTTCGGTGGTTGAACCTTCTCGGTTTCCTTATGAACCGGGGGAGGTCTTGCGGTTGTACCAATGGGAGAAGTTTGTTGCCCCTTTGGCTCTAGTCTAGGGAGCTTTATAACAAGATTTGTGCCTTCAAATATGGCAGCAATGGAGTCAACATTAATGTTTTCTGGAATAGAGAACTCCTTGCGGAGACGGATCCATCTGTTGGCTCCTGCATGACGTTCTCCCATCACTCTCACCTTCCTCGTTGAGGTTACTTGCACTTTGAGTTGCTCTTTCCTAAACCCTGTTATATCAAGAACCGATCAACACAATTCAAGAACCAGGAGTAAACAAAAATTACAATGAAAGTAATACCTGGAAGGTTAATTGTGAGAATTTCGAATCCTTGTTCACTTTTCCAATTAAAGACTGGATCAAATTCATCGTAGATGCGGTTGGCAGTAGCATGATCAGCTTTTCTCTCCATTTCTGAATTTCTTGGTTTGTATTTGGATTTGGAATAAGGATATTAGTTTGGGTTATGTTGATAAGAGGGAACCAAGAGATTTCTTTATATACTAATGAACAAATGTATTTTTCATAAGTTGTTTTCTTTGAGGTTAGGTTATTCCTTTACTTAGCCTAACTGTTATGCCCCCCTTCTATATTGTTGTTCATCCCTTTTATATTAAAATTTATTTCCAAATCTCTAGAAAATAAACAAAAAGGTTGAGAAATGCGTTGCTTTGTAGAGAACAAATAACAAGTTTTTGCTTTAGGATTATGCGTTCTTCAAAAGATTCTCTCATTCCAATATAATGCAATGACTCGTAACATCAGCCTCAGTTCCATTGCCAAATTACCAAAGCTTAAATAGATGTCAAAAAGCATTTAAAAATATTTCCAAAATCTGATTTAATATATATATTAACAAATAGTTTCAGAAAAGCATTTTTGAATTTCAAAAATAATTTCAATTTCAAAGAGAATTTGAATTTTAAAAAATTATTTTTAAAAAAATAATAATAGAAATAGTTTGAATTTGAAAACAATTACTTTTTATTATTTTATTATTTATTTATATTTATAAATCTATAAAGCAAATGGTTGAAAAGTATTTACCTTTTTAATAAAAAAATTTAGCCATTTTTCATTTATAGCACTTTTAGTGATAAAAACTTTATGAGAGACAAACGAAGCTGCCTCACTGTATTTTCTATGCAAAATTCATGCAATCGCAAGAGCCGACTTGATTGCCAATCTTGAATTACGAGCAGTTTTTTTCAATAAATTAAAAATCTGAAATTTAAGACAACGTATAAAACACCTCTTTAAAAGATGTAGTCACTTCCCTTACAACAGTGGCTAGCCAAATTTCCTCATGCCAGGGCCATGATAGATCGTTTTCATCCATCCTCCTTTTGGTAGGAGTGAATCTTTCCACCAAAACTCCTCTGCATAAGAGGTACTTTTTTTTTTGGTGTCAAAGCCAAAGTGTATTGTCGTTTTCCTAGCCGTTTGTTATCTTGTGTAATGGTTCGTTTGGGACCGGAAGATACAACGAGATTCATCCCGGTGAAACTTGAGGTTGTGGAGCGCTCAACGTCACGATATACGGTGACTATTTCCAAGTCTGAAAAATTTGAAGGACGCAATACTTTCTTTATGAGATTATTCGCGAGTGGCTCCTTTGAATTAAATTTTGACACTCTATCAAACTTTTATAAGTTTGTGTCTCTATCTTTATTTTGCTTTGCTCTTGAAATTTCCAAAAGGACTGCACATTATATGTTTGATATTGTCTTTGTCCGTGTAATCGTTTAAGTTATAAATGAAGAATATGTTGTGTTTCAAAAAAAAAAAAAAAAAAATGTAGTCACAAAAGTTATGTCTGCAGCACTCTGAAACCTCCTATAAACTTGCATCCTATAATTTTACAAGAAATCATATGTTTTGGGTATTAAACCTCATATCCGGTATACAAACCTTTAAACTTTGATCAATATGTCACAATGCTTCCACATCATATAATTTTTAAAAATACTATTATATATTCCTTTTGTATTACATTAAGCGGTATTTAAGATTTTAGCACAAAGATTAAAAAAATACAAAATTTTATACAATTTATCTTGATTATATAAAATAACATTAAAAAACTAATCTAACCAATAAAAAAGATGCATTATTTTGTATTTGGTCATAAATTTTAAATAAATTTTTTTTTTTTAGAATTGTGAAAACATTACTTATTATAAAACAAAATTAAAATTATTAAACACCATTTAAAGTGATACAAAAGGAGTAGAAGATACAAATAATAAATAAGAAAAAAGGTCTGGGTGATTTGATAAAAAAATATGTTAAGGAATAAAAGATCTTAAAATTACCATATAACAGTCTCCAATCACACATGTCTTATATGGTTTCAAACTAAATTTTGAATATTCGATTTGTTGCTATAAATTACCTTACTAATTTAGTAAATGATTACACTGGAATCTGTTTGCTTTTTAATTAATTAGTTTTAAATATTTAATTATTATTTTTAAATAATATAATTTAGTTACACGAATAATAAAACATAAATATTATTTATTATTGATAGATTTGTAATTTTATTACAGTTAAACTAATAAACAAAAATATAGTTTTTTAGACACGACTCAATAGTCATAGATCTTTTCGAAAAACGTGGCTATTTTTCATAAAGCTACATTTATTTTCCTTTGTAACCATGATTTTTTGGTAATTAAGCAATGGCTATGTCAAAAACTTTTACTAGTGAACATCGATAATAGTAGAGCGGTACCAATAGTGTGGTTGATGTAATACGCCTTTTGTTTTTATTTCTCTCTTATTGTTTCTAGCAACTTAAGTTATTTTTCGTGTGATATATTGATGTCTTAATGCTGTGAAAAAAACAAAAATACTTTCAGATCAGATTATATTTGTCAGGTTAAACTGAACTAGAGGTGGATGTAATGTTTTCCCACTTTTGTGGACTGTCCATGCTTTATTTGGGCTTCCTGGTTTTAGTGTCTAAATGCAGTTTAATTTAAATTCTTCCACATTTTATGTAAAGCACCTTAGCACAACGAAAAAATCTGTATATGTATGCCTTTTCTCGTTTAGTATAATTTGTTAGTTATTCGAATTAAATTAGTTTTAGTTTCAATAGAACTATTTTGGCTACTTTCTTCAAAAACAAACGTATAAACATAGCAGAATCAGGAAACCGAATAATTTTTGTTACGTAAAAATCCGACTCCGTGACCTTTTGATGCCACGAACGTCGAAGAACAGGAAAGTTTGAGTTTAAGAAGAAAGTAAGATTCTGTACGCAAGAAAAGTTTTGGAAGGGGGGGGGAGATGGGGTGTTGGCGAATCCAATAATCATTTTTAGAGTGTGCACACACTAATAAATATAAACTTACACATTGTAAATTTGTAATAAGATATATATATATATAACATTTGCTAAGAAATACACTAATTTTATAAACATTATGGGTGCATGTGCACCGTCTTTCGATAAAGTAGCTTCGCCGCTGGTGTGAACTCTCAGCACTTGTCGCCAACCTCGTATACATATGCGTATTTGCATTATACATTAGTATATATTTCTTCGGTTTCATATTACTTATCGTTGTAGGAGAGAAAAATTTTCGTTTCAAAATAAATATCGTTTTAGAATTTTAATGCAAAATTCATTAATAAAATTATTTATTTTATTTTTTAAGTTGGTTGAAATATAATTATGTGTATAGATAATTGTATTTTATTCTAAAATGACAAATAATATGAAATAGAGAATATTTTTTATGTACTATTCTTGTTGAAACAGATGATCAGTAACTCCCAGTCACATGGTACCTTTCCGTTTACACGGTTTAAAAATAGTTCTCTCATAAATAGGTTTGATAAACTGAATGCCAGGGAATAGGTATCCCAGTGATTGTGTTAAATGGCGTAGATCCCAAAAATTTAAATATTTGCGTTTCCCAAGCATTTCAAAGCTCCGTATTCTAAAAAAGTTAAAAACAATGCATGGTCAAGTAAACGCTTGTTCTAATAATCGCTTTCAACCACGTAAATGCATGATTATTACACGGTTCTTAGGGTGAAGTTCTTAACGTAATATAAGAACCATCTCTTAATTTTAACTAATAAAAGTTAAGAGACGATCTTAAATATCTTATTTAGAAACCGTTTCTTAATTTTTTTTTAGTTAAAATTAAGAGACAATTCTTATATTTTACTAAGAACTCCGTCCTAAGAACCTTGCAATAATGATGACCTAAATGCCTGAGAAAACGTTCATTGAAGCCCCACCGTGGCGAATTGGTGCTCTTCGGAGATCTTAGGCGCTGAGATGATTTTTGTCCGCGTTGAACATGTAAAATTTAATAATGTGGCGATTAATATCACCTTGGTGGCTCTCAATAGACTTCTCTTCCATTTCTCACCTCTTGCAATCACACGTTGGTAGTATGATAGAAACAAGACTGTTGTATGATAGAATTATGGAACGAAGCAGAAAACAATGGTGGTAGTCATTTTAATAGTCAATTTTAGATTAAACAAGGAGATAATTGTGAAATTATTAGTTTGTCTCTAGTAATAAAATTGAGTAAAAATGAAATAATTGGAAGCAGGCTTGAAGATAATTTGGATTCCAAGTATTCTTAATTCTATTTGAATTGAGTTTATGAAATAAACTTAGTTTAAGAGTTATCTAACTAAGTTAAGAGAGTTTTAGGAAATTCATATATTTATATAAGGAGATGCATACTTATTGCAAAACTTATGAGTTCAGATAGATCTTTGTGAGAGCTTGAGTTTTTGAGATATTTTTATTAAGTTAATAATAAGAGTTGAGTATTCTTATTGATCTTGTTGAATTCATACGATAGAGATTAAAACAATATTTGGTATCCGAACAAAACCATAGGAGAGATAACAACTTCAAGTTCGATGGCAAAAGTAAAAGAAGGAGGTTCATCCTCTATCAATTGTCTGATGCTCACTTCAACCAACTACACCGTCTGGGCCATCCGAATGAAAATTCTGCTCAAAGTACACAAGTCATGGGAAGTTATTGAAAAGGGTTCAGACGACATGGACCAAAACGACATGGCCATCGCTCTGATTTTTCAATCAATACCCGGAGCACTTATACTACAGGTGGGTGATATTGTAAACATAAATATATAACTATTATAACTGAATATTTTTAATATCAAATAAATAAAATATTAAATAAACCATAAAATAAATCTCTGATTATTCTCCGTTTCTGATTAACTGATTCGGCTCTACGTTCTACCCGAACGCAAGCATAATTATGCTTAGCGAGTTTCCGAACAAGGAGTAAACATAATAGCCTGAATGCGGGTTCTCTTTCATGTTTTGAAAGCTCTCATCTCTCTTTACTGTCTTCCTCCAACCTCTGCTTTGTTTTGCTACAGCGACCGGCGGTTTCGCGCATGGTCGCTAGAGACATCTTTCTCTCTTCCTCCTTTTTGATCTTTACTCTGTTTTGCATGCCTTCTGAGCCATCGTCGACATAATGATGTTGTGGAAAGTGCCTCGTCGTGGTCTCTCTCGATCTATTATGGGAAGGTCAAGATCCGCGCCGGTAGTTTTTATTTTAGAGTGTTCAGTGAGGCAATGCTGGTGGTTGGTGAACGGGGTCGGTTTTATGGTGAAAGCTTCACAAATCTCGTTTTTATTTTGTAGATCTTATTGAAATCTTCAGTTTGAAGGTGCTTTAATCACAACTTCTCTCTCCTTTGGTCTCGATTGGTTAGTATTGCAAAGATGGATCTTCGTCGTGGAGTAGGGTTAAAGGTTTCTTTTTCTGAACGGCGCATGGAATCTCGTGCCATAAGGCGTCTTCTGTTTGCTCATCGGAGGCGGCAGTTCCTCTGTCTATTCGTTCTCAAGGTTTCTGCAATTGTGTGATTTTTGTCTTTCTGCGGTTATGCGTCTGAAGTTTCAGTGTTGTTCTGAGAAGTTGTCGTCTATGGCTGCTTATCTTCGACTTTACCACAGTTTTCCTTCATATTTTTGTTTGGGCTCATGGTGGTTTGGGCAAGTTTGCTCCTCATCTCGTGAGTGGGTTGAGCTATCTTCTCTCTGCTTTGTTTGGCTTTGTTCGGTTCTCCAGCTGAATGTAGCTTAGAAGCGCATAAAGACCTCTCTGTTTTTGTTCAGGGTGTCATGCTGAAGCTCCGATTTTGTGTGCAACTTGGAGTCCTGATTCAGGAATGGTCATCCCAGTGCTTGGAAGGCTGATTTGTCATTCAAGTAGATTATTTCTTTTTTTTTTTGTGCAAGTTTAGAAGGTCTTGGTTCGGTAACAGTCTTCAAAGCAGCCATGTTTGTTTTATGGAGGTTTGGTGTCGTTGGCTGTAAGTTTTTGGTGGTATTATTTCTCCTCCGTTATTCCGGTTGACTATGTGCTTCAATGAACGGATCAATTATGAGGAAGATGAAGTTATCGAGATCCAGCTACTCCGGCAAGAAGGTAATTAAGATGGTGACGATCTCTTAGTCTCAGAAAGAAGCCAACAACTCAGGTAAAAACATATTAATTCCACTTTCTCGGGATATGTCTACTACGGTTGAGAACGGTGAACGATTCTGTGACGACCCAAACCAATTAGTGAATTGCGCCGAATTAGGTTTGTGTAAGGAAATTTAGTTAGGGACGGGTTTAAGCGGTTATTTTGTCGAATTCAAATTTTTAATTGATACATAATTTCTTGTTCGGACCAGTAAATTATATAATAATAATATACTTTTTAAAAAAACATGGTCAATTACACAAAAGAAAATAAAAACTTGTTATTATAAAGGAATAATTACGCTCATGGACAGAGGCAAGTAAGAGGGAGGTGTGGCACTTGCCACACTTTATTTTTGTTAAAAAAAAAAAAGATTTTAGTTCAAATTTAGGTAAATGTAATTATTTTATGGAGAAATTCCCTTAGATAGTCTATTTTAGTTTGTTTGTCACAAAATAGTTTTTAAGGAAGAAAATGACCAAAATGTTTTTTTTAGAAGCTAAAAAAATCATTTTTATGCATTTATACCCCTAGGGTTAACTAAATTGGACTTTAGGGTTTAGAGTTAAGGGGTGGGTTTGGGGTTAGGGTTTCAAATTTTTTAAAAAAAAGAAAAATCAAAATTTCAAAAAAAGAGTCTATTTGGATCATTTTATTTTTTGAGGGCTATTTTTGTGACAAAAATTTAAAAATGGCTATTTAAGAGAATTGCCCTATTTTATATTGTTATTACATTACGTATCTCATGTTAAATATTTATATATCCTTACATTAAATCTTTATTTCATTATGTGCTCCATGTTTAATAATTTGTTGGGTCCGCCTCTGGTTGCACTACACGAAGTAAAACAAAAGTTAAGTTACAATTTTGTCCAAAAAAAAAAGTTACAAAAAAAAGTAAAACAAAAGTTTATATAAAAAGAAGGAAAACTTTTGAGACAACACGGCGTCGTGGGAGGGAGAATTATATGGAAAAGAAAATGGAACATAGTCGCTTATAAATGGAAGGCTTGCACTATCTCCTTGTACATCAGCAGCTTCAACGCTCATTTCACTTCCTCTGCCTCTCTCTCTACATCAGAAGATCTTCTATCTCTCTCTCTCTCTCTACACTGCTTAAAACATTAGATCAGATCCCACACACGTATAAAGAAGGTTGTTATATATTCATGTAAGTATTTCTTTTCATTCATGTTTTTGGATGTTTATGTATAATTTGATGGATTCCCTTTTTTGTATGGATGCAAAATGATGTCTATTAGCCCGATGTCGTTTTCTATAGTTATGTTGTCCACTCTGCCTCTTCTATCTCGGTTTTGTGCCCGTAATGGTTTTGGATCAATTTGAGCTTCATTGTTTTCCAAGTACTTTCTTGGATCTTTTAATTAGGATTAGTTTTCTTGATTCGTATTTATTAGATTTTATCGGGTCATGAATAGAAGACATTTTTGGGGTGCATGGATCAAATGATTCACAAACAAAATAATCACGAAAATAATATCACTTCAATAGAAAAGTAAATAAATATATCTAATCTATTAAAACTAAAGTACAAATATGAATTAACCCTTGAATTAACATCTTAATGCTATTTCTATTTTTCATTTTAACTATAATTAACTTTAATAAATCAACTTACAAAATAAGTAACAAATATCAATTTTTTTAAAAAATTGATATTATTGCACCAAATTCCCTAATATTAAGCTAACGTCAATCTTTCATTTCCTAAAATAAAATGTTACATTTGTTTTCAAAAAGCAATTAGTGGTGTCAAACATTTAGACATTTAATATTCTTTGGATTTCATTTTTCCAATTGGTCAAGCGAATAACTAAACCAAAACATAAATATTACTCCTATTGTTTAGTTGAGATCATTTGAAACGTGTTTAATTTTTAGCCATCTTTTCTACTTAGCATAAATGTTTTTTTTTTTTAAATAAAACTTAGCATATGTACTGATAATTTTATAGTTATATCTTACTGTTATTTATCGATTCATACATTATACATCTATTATTATTTATATAGTTAACGGGCTTATGCATAAATTTTAAGATCATTGCAAATAGATCATTAAACTATTTTTTTAGTTAACATACATGTATATATAATTACATAACTATCAACCACTGTTATTTTTTGTTTATATATCATACATGTATCAGATTTATACATTATACAAGTGTCAGTATTGATCTATATAAACATATAAAATAATATGTTTTACAAATAAATACACTAGAAAAACAGATTAATTTTGTAAAATGTTATCAAATGATAAATGGTTTATATAACATCTCATTTTGCTTAAAACTACAATTAATTCTAAAAGACAAATGAACAACCAACACCATGTAAAAACAATTAAAACTATAATTAATTTTAAATTTTGATTATAAAAATAATGAAAGTACCAGTGCGGGTCAAAGTCTAATAATGTTTTAAATAAGAGGCAATATTTAGTTTGATGAGTAAATCTCTCGGCAATTACGACAAGTTGCTGTCTTACTCAGATAAGTTTTTGTATCCTTGTCTTCAGATTCAGATGTCACACAAGTCAACGTTTGGGGGTAACAAGAGTAGAGTAGAGTTTTGTTTTTTTTGTTCAAAGTGTAAAGACAAAAGTTTTCTTTTAAAAAATCATGCAAGTGTTTGAATTGTTAATATAATATAGATACTGTACAATAAATGGATTAAGAATTAAGAGCAATGCAACAATAATTCATAAGTTACGTTGTATATATATGCATGCTTTTATAAAACAAGCAATGTAAATAAATAGAACAATATATGATTAGTAAATAATATATTTCAAAAGTATTAAAGCTAACTAATATGCAAAATAACTGAAATAGACAATTTTGTAAAATCTCCTTTCAAAGCCTAACAAAATATGGGTAAAGACAATTTTGTAAAATCTACATTGGGTAAAGAAACCAAATAATAGAAACTCAGTTCTAAAAAAAATTAAAGTTAATAAACTAGGAATCAATTATTTGCATACAAGTTACACATAAGTATTTCATGTCTGTATAATACGGTTTAACAGAAGCTTCAAAACACTTAAATTGATTGTATTCACATACAACCACAACTCGATTTAACCATGTAATGGTCTAGTGGCAGACAAATTCTAAGTTGATATACAATTTGGGTTTGAAAACATTTATCTATGTTATGTGGTTGTGCATATAATAACAATTGCTTACATTTCATTTAAATGTTCGGAAAGAAGATTCATCCATGAATTGTATTTCTCCTTAGAAAATTATTCTCGATCTTTCTATAGATAAAAGATATCTCTAGATTGATAAAAAAAACACTTATCATCACTTCATTTTCTTTTAAAATGTTCTGTAATATTTTTTCATATTAAAAGCATTTCTATATAAAATGATATTTTTTGTTTGTTAAAGTTATACTTCGTAACTTTACATTAAAGTATATTCATGTAGCTTATCAATGGTTTTAAAATTGCAAAATTACCTCTTTATTAAGGTCTGGTCAACAAGGAGAGCCACAAATCAAATATTTAGAGTTTTGGAAGTATTTGTGATCCGATTTGTTGCGTCCAAATAATCAATTATAAAATGCAATCTCATACGTAACTACCCATATATCAATGGATATCCAATTTGATCTGTACAAATAAAATAAATATTAATTAATGAAGAAAAATTCAAATACAATATAAAATAAAAATATTTATTACAAGAAAATTGCTTATCTTTTAAAAATCTAATATCTAAAATAATTAGTTTAATAAATAAAATTATTATGAAAAACTTTCATAAACTATATTATGTATATACATATAACATATGAAATCAAATACATGTTTCTACAAATATTAATATTTATGAATAGTTAATATTAGTATTTGTTTTGTATCGCAGAGTTAAAGATATCTAGATTTTTTTGTTCGAATCAAAGTGGATAATAAATTGTATAAAAACTTATGGATATTTTGTTGAGTGTGAGAACAACGGCATGACAAAACTAAAATAAAATTCATATACTGTATTGATGTTCCATGAAATTTCAAATGGAGTTTAAATGTTTAATTCTTTTTGCTTCTAAAATTATATGATTGATAAGTCAATCTTATAACATTCAAGAATGCTACTAAGTTACTAATATTGATTTTATTGGGTGAAATTACAGAGGTGGAGAAGAATGGCAAATGATCAGTTACAAGTGTTAACGGCACTTGATGTAGCCAAAACGCAATGGTACCATTATACGGCGATTATAATAGCCGGAATGGGATTCTTCACTGATGCTTACGATCTCTTTTGCATCTCTCTCGTCACCAAGCTCCTTGGTCGCATTTACTACCACGTGGAAGGCTCTCCTAAGCCTGGCACTCTCCCTCCTAATGTTGCTGCTGCCGTTAACGGCGTTGCCTTCTGTGGGACCATCGTGGGTCAGCTCTTTTTTGGGTGGCTTGGTGATAAGCTAGGGAGGAAGAAAGTTTATGGTATGACGTTGATGATCATGATCATTTGCTCAGTAGCCTCTGGTCTCTCTTTCGGACACGAGCCAAAAACAGTGATGGCCACGCTATGTTTTTTTAGGTTTTGGCTTGGGTTCGGTGTTGGTGGTGACTATCCTTTATCCGCAACGATCATGTCTGAATATGCTAACAAGAAGACTCGTGGCGCGTTTATTGCTGCAGTTTTTGCTATGCAAGGGTTTGGAATCATGGCTGGTGGCATCTTTGCTATAATTATTTCATCTGTTTTTGAAGCTAAGTTCCCTGCACCGGCCTATGCGGATGATGCCTTGGGTTCCACGGTATCTCAAGCAGATTTTGTATGGCGTATAATCTTGATGGTTGGTGCTATCCCTGCCGCAATGACGTACTACTCAAGATCCAAGATGCCGGAAACCGCAAGATACACAGCTTTGGTTGCTAAAGACGTAAAACAAGCTGCTTCAGATATGTCTAGAGTTCTACAAGTGGAGATAGAGGCAGAACATGAGAAGAAAGTGGAAGAACTGTCTAACGATTATTCCTTGTTTTCCAAGGAATTCATGAAACGCCATGGGCTTCATTTGCTAGGCACTACTTCCACATGGTTCCTCCTCGACATTGCTTTCTTCAGCCAAAACTTATTTCAGAAGGATATTTACAGTGCAATCGGATGGATTCCTCCGGCTCAAACCATGAACGCGGTTCAAGAAGTGTTCAAGATCGCATGTGCACAAACCATCATAGCCTTGTGTAGCGCAATACCTGGTTACTGGTTCACAGTTGCGTTCATTGACGTCATTGGAAGATTCGCAATTCAGATGATGGGATTCTTCTTCATGATGGTCTTTATGTTTGCTCTAGCTATTCCTTACAACCACTGGACTCACAAGGAGAACCGAATAGGATTCGTTATCATGTACTCGTTAACTTTCTTTTTCGCCAACTTTGGACCCAATGCTACAACCTTCATTGTACCAGCTGAAATATTCCCGGCCCGGTTTAGATCCACCTGTCATGGTATCTCTGCAGCATCAGGAAAAGTAGGTGCAATAGTTGGTGCTTTTGGGTTCTTGTACTTGTCCCAAAGCCCAGATAAGGATAAGACAGATGCAGGTTACCCTCCAGGGATTGGGGTTAGGAACTCGCTTATCGTGTTAGGTGTGGTTAACCTATTGGGTCTTCTATTCACTTTCTTGGTGCCTGAATCTAAGGGAAAGTCGCTTGAGGAAATGTCTGGTGAAAATGAGAACAAAGACAGCGATAGAAGAACAGTCCCAATAGTATAGGTTATATATAGTACGCCTTTTGTTTCTCTTCTTGTTTCCAGCAACTTAAATTGTTCTTCATGTTGTTGATATGTGGAGATAGCAGGTGGAAGGTGGGGACGCTTATCATCGAGAAGTATCATTTTTACGTATCTCAGATTTTTAAACAGTTAGTATTTTATAAAGTGGGTAAGTGTAATATCTCCACTGATTGTAAAAGTGAAGCTTTTTTGAATAATAGTTCATTTGTTTGAAGATAGAAAGCTTTTGATCTTTCGATATGAGTTTTGGTTTCTTGCTCCTTTTCCTATAAACTTTTTTTTATACTTGGTGCTTTTGTTAACTTGTCTTTGTGATGGAACAAAGACATCTATTTTTAGGAAAAAGAGAATCTTATTTTTCATTAGGATTTGCATTGGATTCAGTCTCAAACATCCATCAAAGAAGAGATGAAGGCACTAGTTATATACAAGTATGAGGGTAAATGTGTATCAGTGACTCTTTAGCATGGCATGTATGACACACATTAACCCATAAGAGATTAATAGCTTAGAACTTAAGTATATATTTTGGTGTCTAAGCTATTCATAGGTTTCTTTCATATACATTACTTTAAGCATGACATGTATCTCTGTAGCACTTGTTCTGTTGAGTTCAATTCTGTCGTAGTCATGAGAAACTCGACAATATTTTCATTCGCAAAATGAGACGCGTCAGTTTTGAATGTATATAAATCCAATTTTGTTTACGTTTTTATGCATGTGAGTTTTAGTAACGGCCCATTAAATAAGGGCCAAGACATTTGAAGTTTGTAAGCCTTTATAATACATGTACTCAAACCTAAAAGGTTTTTAATATATTTTTCTGGTTATTAGCTAAATTAATTAAACTGAAAATTTCATAATATAAAATGAAAATTTTAAATAAAATTACAATTATGTAATATAAACATTTCTTTTAAGTATTTCACATTACTTAGTTGTATATTATGAATTGGATGGAGTAGGCGCTAAGAAGAAATAATACTTCCTCTGTTTTTTTATATATAATATTTTAAAGAAGAATTTTTTTTTTCTAGATTATATTTTATTTTTTAATTTTAAATATAACTTTTTCAATATTTTAATATTAAATGATCAATATTATATATTTTATTTGATAATTGATTGAATTGTGGTTATATAGCTAATTAATGATCATTTTGTTTGAAAATATAAAAAATTAATATTTTTTTAATCTGCAAAATTCTAAAAAGTCGTATGTTAAAAAACGGAAAACGGAGGGAATAATATAATATATATATAGAAAACTGAGATTGGATTGGATTGAGATATCTTTCCAAATGTCAATATTCTCTTTACCTATACTGACTGACTCGTGGCGCACAGACAGGGAAGTCCCACGGACAGCCTTCGAGCTTTTGTCTGAAAACAAATTTACAGAGAGAGAGAGAAAGATCTGTGCGTGAAAAAGGCGCAACAATAAGAGAATCCGAAACGAAACTCTTTTTCCTCCTCACCTTTTTTTCTTTTCACTTCAATTCACACAGTTCCTGTGTTTTGTATTCGAGGTTTCTCAGAAATCGAATATATCTTTAGTTGAAAAAACCTTCTTTGTCGTCACTGTTTCCGAACACAAAAATGGAAGGAAAAGATTTGGAGTTTGCAGTTAACGGAGAGAGATTCAAAGTCAACTCTGTTGACCCTTCAACGACCTTACTCGACTTCTTGCGACTCAACACTCCTTTCAAGAGTGTCAAGCTCGGTTGTGGCGAAGGCAAACTCTCTGTTTCTCTCTTACTCTCTCCTATTTTCTTTTGTACTGATTTTTTTTTTTAAAGGCTTAAGCTTTATATGTCCTGAAACAAATCTGAGTTTCTGCAATCTTTCAGACAGATTTTAATGTCTTGTCTGACTAAAAAACCGTGTCCTTTCTGGTTTTAAAGTGCAGGAGGATGTGGTGCTTGTTTAGTAATCCTATCAAAATACGATCCAGAGTTAGATCAAGTGAAGGAATGTAGTATAAACTCTTGTCTCACACTTCTCTGTAGCATAAACGGATGTTCCATCACAACATCAGAAGGTCTTGGAAACACAAAGAACGGTTTCCACCCCATCCACAACCGTTTCGCCGGGTTTCACGCCTCTCAGTGCGGTTTCTGCACGCCAGGGATGTGCATTTCTCTCTACTCTGCTCTTTCAAACGCTCACCATAATCATACCAACAGCCTCACGGTTTCCGAAGCTGAGAAGTCAGTTGCTGGAAACCTCTGTCGATGCACTGGCTACCGTCCCATTGTCGATGCTTGCAAGAGTTTCGCTGCTGATGTTGACATTGAGGACTTGGGGTTGAACTCATTCTGGAAGAAGGGAGATAGTAAAGAGGTTATGTTGAAGAGTTTGCCTCCTTACAACCCAAAAGACCATCTTGTGACAACGTTCCCTGAGTTCTTGAAGAAGAAGAAGAATGTTCGTAATGGTTTGGATCATTCGAGGTATCGTTGGACTACTCCTTTTAGCGTAACCGAGCTTCATCACATATTGGAATCTGCTAACTCTGGAGGCTCGTTGAAGTTAGTTGTTGGTAACACAGGGACGGGTTATTATAAAGATGATGAGGAAATGTTTGATAGATATGTTGATATCAGCCACATTCCGGAGATGTCTGTGATCAAGAAAGATGAGAATGGTATTGAGATTGGAGCAGCTGTCACCATATCAAATGCTGTTGATGCTTTGAAGGACTCTAATTTCAAGAAAATGGCTGCTCATATGGAGAAAGTTGGCAACCATTCTATCAGGAACTCAGGGAGTATCGGTGGTAATCTAGTCATGGGACAGAGCAGAAAGTTCCCTTCTGATATCACCACTCTTTTGCTCGCTGCAGATGCGTCCGTGTATATGCTTAATGGCAGGAAAACAGAGAAGGTTAAGCTACTAGAGTTTCTTGACTTGCCTCCGATATTAGAATCCAAACGGGTTCTTTTTAAAGTTGACATTCCAGAATGGGCTGCTGACACTGAATCACTCTTTGAAACTTACCGAGCCGCGCCTCGCTCTATTGGAAACGCATTGCCATATGTGAATGCTGCTTTCTTTGCAAGAGTGTCTCACCAAATGGTGGATAAATGTTTGTTGGCATTTGGTTCTTATGGCGGTGATCATTCAATCAGGGCGACAGAAGTTGAGCATTTCCTGACGGGTAAATTGCTGAGTCACAGTGTTCTACATGAAGCTATGGGTTTACTTAGAGGAATCATAGTTCCTGGCAAAGACACCTCTTACCCTGAGTATAGGAAGGCCTTGGCTGTTGGGTTTCTTTTTGAGTTTTTCTATCCACTGATTGATAATAATGGCCATAGAATATGTAGCCTTGATTCAGGGGAAGAAAAGCATAGCAACGGCCATGTAGATCCCACAGAATCTCTTCCCTTCCTCTCATCTTCACAACAAGTGTTAGAGAGCAGTGAGTTTCAGCCTGTAGGTGAAGCTGTTATCAAAGCTGGAGCTGCATTACAGGCTTCAGGTGAAGCTGTTTTTGTTGATGATATTCCGACATTACCGGACTGTTTACATGGAGCATTTATATATAGCACAGAGCCTTTGGCTAAGATTAAAAGCATAAGCTTCAGTGAGAACGTGACACCCACTGGAGTTTTTGCAGTTCTTACTTTCAAGGACATACCACACCAGGGACAGAACATTGGTTCCAAGACCGTTTTTGGACCGGGACCTTTATTTGCAGATGAACTAACTCGATGTGCTGGTCAAAGAATTGCTCTTGTGGTAACTCTAATTTTTTTATTTTTTTTATTGATTCTCTGTCTTTCTTTTGCATTACTGATTAAAATGTATTTGGCTTTGCAGGTTGCAGACACACAGAAACATGCAGACAGAGCAGCAAAACTTGCAGTTGTTGAGTATGATATAAAGAACTTAGAAGAGCCGATATTAACCGTAGAAGATGCGGTTAAGAGATCTAGCTTCTTTGATGTTTTTCCAATGTTTTACCCTGAACCAGTAGGTGATGTTTTAGAAGGAATGAAAGAAGCTGATAGAAAGATTCTCTTGGCTGAGGTATCACAACTTTCCTTTCTGGTCATGTTTGTAGTTACATCCTTAAGCTCTCACTATCTCATGTGTGGTTATGATACTTGGTTGTATATCCAGTTCAGGCTCGGTTCACAATACTTCTTCTACATGGAGCCACAAACAGCACTTGCCTTGCCAGATGAAGACAACTGCGTGAAAGTGTTCAGTTCATCTCAAGCACCGGAGTACGTGCATTCAGTAATCGCTACATGTCTTGGTATTCCAGAACATAACGTGAGAGTCATTACCAGAAGAGTTGGAGGTGGCTTCGGCGGCAAAGCTATTAAATCAATGCCTGTAAGTATTACCAGAAGTGCCTTTTTATAGTTGTTCTTAGCCAAAACTTGTAATCATGTAATATTAGTTTCGTCCTAGCGGTCATTCGAACCGGGTTTTCGAGTTGAGTTAACCAACGCTGGTGAAGTGGTTTGTTTTCTGTTAGGAGAGTTTTGTAAAATGTTTTTTTTTCTGGTAAATGCTCATTGAGAGGTGATGTTTCAGGTTGCAACAGCATGCGCACTGGCTGCTCACAAACTGAACCGTCCTGTTAAGATGTATATGAACCGAAAGACGGATATGATAATGGCTGGAGGAAGGCATCCAATGAAAGTGACATACAACGTTGGTTTCAGATCAGACGGGAAGCTCACAGCACTAGAGCTGACAATGCTAATAGATGCAGGGACAGAGCCAGACGTAAGCCCGATCTTACCCCGGAACATAATGGGTCCGCTAAGGAAGTATGACTGGGGAGCCTTGTCAGTTGATGTAAAAGTCTGCAAGACGAATCTTCCGAGTAGAACAGCGATGAGAGCTCCAGGGGAAGTACAAGGCTCCTACATTGCGGAATCCATTATCGAGAATGTAGCCTCTTCTCTTCAAATGGAAGTTGATGAAGTGAGAAAGATAAACCTTCATACTTACGACAGTCTCAGGAAGTTCTACAAGCACATTTCTGGTGAGGAAGATGAGTATACACTGCCTTTGTTATGGGACAAGGTGGAGATATCTTCAGAGTTCAAGAAAAGAGATGAGATGGTTAAGGAGTTTAATAAGTGTAACGTGTGGAGGAAGAGAGGGATCTCTCGAGTACCTATTGTCCATCAAGTTATGCAGAGGCCCACACCGGGTAAGGTAAGCATTTTGAGCGATGGTTCTGTTGTGGTTGAGGTTGGAGGAATTGAGATTGGTCAAGGATTGTGGACCAAAGTAAAACAGATGGTTGCATATGGTCTCGGTCTTACCAAATGCACCGGAAGCGAAAAGCTTATAGAGAGAATACGAGTTGTTCAGGCAGACACACTCGGTTTGATCCAAGGAGGTTTCACTGCCGGTAGCACCACATCCGAGAACAGTTGTGAAGCAGTTAGGCTTTGCTGTGTTACCTTGGTGGAGAGGCTGAAACCTACAATGGATCAAATGATGATGGAGAAGTCAGGTTCCGTGACATGGAACATGCTTATTCAAAAAGTAAGTAGCCTAGTAACTCTAATCGTTATTATTATCTCAAACTCTCTGCATGAATAACATTAATGTTTTCTCATCAGGCGTATGCTCAGTCTGTGAATTTATCGGCGAGTGCATTGTATACGCCAGAGTTTTCTTCCATGGAATACCTCAACTATGGAGTTGGAGTCAGTGAGGCAAGTCACATGCTTAACTATTGTTTATTTAAATGTTGAGAGATTCACTCAAACAATAATCTGATTCTATTTGCAGGTGGAGGTAGACGTTATTACTGGAAAAACAGAGATTTTAAGATCAGATATCATTTACGACTGTGGAAAAAGTCTTAATCCTGCTGTTGATTTAGGACAGGTTAGCTAAACTTTACTACTTTCTTGTTTCTTTGAGTCATTAATTATTGAGCTAAGTAAGATGGTTTTTGTGAAAAAAGGTTGAAGGAGCTTTTGTACAAGGAATCGGATTTTTCATGATGGAAGAGTACACTACAGATGAGAAGGGTCTTGTGGTGCAACAAGGCACTTGGGACTACAATATTCCTACGGTCGATACCATCCCTAAGCAGTTCTACGTTGAGATTCTCAACACTGGACATCACAAAAACCGCGTTCTCTCCTCTAAAGGTACACACTGCGTTGCGCTCTGAGTTTATATTTGCTTCTTGACACTAGTTGCAATAAGGTTGTGACTTCTTGTTTTGGTATTACTACTTTCTAACTCAAATGGTTTCCACAGCATCGGGTGAGCCGCCTTTGCTTCTAGCGGCTTCGGTTCATTGTGCAACGAGATCAGCCATTAGGGAAGCTCGGAAACAGTCCCTTTCATGGGACTGTAATGATGGCAATAGAGATGTTTCTGGTGCGGATTTTGAGTTACCGGTTCCAGCTACTATGCCCGTGGTAAAGGGTCTTTGCGGATTGTATAGTGTAGAGAAGTACTTAGAAGGGAAGATCTGTGGGAAATAAANTTCGGTTCATTGTGCAACGAGATCAGCCATTAGGGAAGCTCGGAAACAGTCCCTTTCATGGGACTGTAATGATGGCAATAGAGATGTTTCTGGTGCGGATTTTGAGTTACCGGTTCCAGCTACTATGCCCGTGGTAAAGGGTCTTTGCGGATTGTATAGTGTAGAGAAGTACTTAGAAGGGAAGATCTGTGGGAAATAAAAGCAAAATTCTTGTTGCTGCTGTTTTAGAGCGTTACTATTGTTGCGTCTTTATACATAACTAATGTCGCGAGCTAATGTTTTCAAAGCATGAGCTTTTACGAAAGGAAAGATGACAAAGAATAAAGTGAAAACATGTTGTTGCCATCACTTGCTTGAAGATGGCTTCAATAACACTTTTTGTGGAAATCATGTATGTAACATGGAAAAGTGTAAGGAAACTTATTTTCAAAGGCGAACACAGATAAGTTTATGGCATAATGGGTTTTGCAGCTGATTTTACACAAGACAGGATGAAATTTGATTTACTTTTAACTACTAATTTTCTTAACGTTGATATATTATGATACTAGAGAAAGATTATATAGATAAATCTATAACCGAAGATTCTATTTTATGAGGATTTACGTTTAATAGTACACAAATTGTTCTATGAAGATCTGTGTCTGACCATTATTAATTGCTAGATGCTGATGATCTTCTGTAAATTCTTCTTTAGATTTGTTAATCTGTATGATTAATTAATTTCTCTGAAACTCAAAACCTAAATTGCTTAAAATAAAAATACTAATAAATTCATAATCAACCCAATGGACTAAAAAAACTTCCATAAACTACCAACTTTCTAAGAATTACATTAACATTTATATATACAAGTATTTTATTAAGACCAATGCACGTCCCCCTCCCTCACTTAGATCATTTCACTTGGTAGCTTCGTTTTTGAAACGTAATGTGATTTTACTCTCACTAATTGGAAACTTTTTGAATGGAAATATGTGTTATCACATAACATATTTGTAGCTTTTATCCTTTCTCAAGATCAGCGTCCTACTTACCATAACATATATTTCACGTAATTCCAAATCATCAAAAAAATCTCGCTTTGTTATTCATCACATAACGTTTTCAGTAACCTAAAAATCAATACAATAGAAAACGAAGTAGTAAAAAAAAGGTCATCACCAATTCGTCCAGACTTCCAATCACTCACTGTTTTAGCTGAAAATGGAGAAAAATCCCCTATATAGTAGGGAAGAAATATTTAAAAAGTTATAACATGAGTTTGTACTAATTAAAAAAGTATCATGTTGAGTTGTCACGTAACTGAAATGCTAATTTTGCTTACGTGGCGGTTTAAGATCAATTGAAAATTTTATTAGTCCAAAATTAAATTGCTAGGGAATGTTATATTATATAGTATGTCTATTATGAACCATTTATTTATCAAATTAAAATTTATTATATATGCTTTCCTAAAATAAAATTTACGGAATTATCTAATGTGATTAAAATATATATGATAATTAATAATTTTAAATAATAATTAATGATTTTAAATAATAATGATTTGCTAACAATTTTTATACTTTCTATCATTTTTGTTTAATTCTTTATTATTAAAATAAATTACACAATTACATTAATCATAAAATTTAAATTTAAATCTTTTTGTATATGTTATATTTTTAATTTTTTAGAAACGAGTATAAATTATTAAAACTGTTAAAAATCTCACATAAATTTTTGTGATTAAGTTTTAAATTTTTTCCTATAGTAAGATATAATAATTATAAAATCATATGAATAAATAATTTTATTTTAATAGGTGTTTATGTTAATATATATATATATATATATATATATTCATATCTTTTAAATTAAATTATACATATGAAAATACATACTTATATTTTGATATTTGCACTGAACATATATTGAAAATTTAATATTTTAATTTTAAAATCTTTATTTTTCTTTTTTAAATAATTATAAATTATTGAAACCACTAAACATTTTACATTAAAAAAAATTGTTGGTGTAATATTTTATATTGAAAAGTTAATATTAGTTTGTTTGTCACAAAAATAGTTTTTAAGGAAGAAAATAACCAAAATGTTTTTTTTAGAAGCTAAAAAATTCATTTATATGCATTTATACCCCTAGGGTTAACTAATTTGGACTTTAGGGTTTAGAGTTAAGGGGTGAGTTTGGGGTTAGGGTTTCAAATTTCCAAAAAAAAAAAAATCAAAATTTCAAAAAAAAAAAGGTCTATTTTGGTCATTTTATTTTTTGAGGGCTATTTAAGAGAATTGCCCATATTTTATTACACAAATATGTAAATAATCATAAAATCATATGAGTAGAAACCTCATTTAATAAATATTCATAATAAAAGTATATTATTTATATGTGTTAATATTATTTAAATTTAATTATATATCATTTACGATAGATAAGATTGATTGTTTTGATTTATTTACCCTAAAATAATTGCGAGTAAACAAGAGCGGTCGTTTGATTTATATGCGCACACCAATTTATTACATAATAGTAACTGATTTCTTAATTATTTAATATATAATTATTATTTTATTATTTCATAATATGCAGAAAAACATAAAATAAGTAATAAATATAAAATATTTATTTTACATAAAGCGCGGATCTTACCATAAGTATGTATCTCCTTAAAAAATTTAAATCTTAAATATTTTCTAAATCTCAGGCCAAAACAAAAGAACGAAACGAAAATAAACTCAAAAATCAATATTTATATCGAGCAATAACCAAAATGAAAAAATGACACAAAAAAATAAATATTAAAAATATATAGGATTGACACGTGAACGTAAACTTCTCATTACCATAATTAACTTTTTAAATTTTGGTCAATTGCAAAATTAAACTAAACTAAAATAATTTTTTTATTTGTATTAATTCAACATATCCAACAAAATCAGCTAATGATTACAATTACAATTTATTTCTCCATAATTTATAAATGATTATATAAACACTATTAAATTTATACTTTTATATATTAATATAATAAACCAATCAATATATTATTTTTATATATTTCAAAATTATGTTTTTTTTTTAGTTTTTAAAGTGCGAATCTTATTCTAGTTTGTAAGTAATTTAGAAGTCACTTATTAAAAATAAAATGCTAAACATGCAAGCCAACCAGTTCGATCCTATCATTCCAACAATAGAAGTCTATTCATAAACATGAACAAACACTACATTTAATGCATCCAACCATAAGATCATATACAATGTTTTTTGATTCAACACTCTATTTTTACCCTTTTAACATTACACTTTACATTCTTTTTCTTCCACACAATCATTATATATCCATTTAACATGTATACTATATATAAAATTCAACATTTTTTTAATTTCAAATTCTTTTATGGTTTTACTATAAATGAATTAAAATATATTTAGTTTTATAAACCAAAAAATTATTAGAAAATAATTTAAATATTATAATTAATAAATAATTTTTTCTGTCTCCAAGCTAATGAATCAAGTTTCTATTTGTAGAGTATAAAAATAATAAATTTTAGTGTGTATATTCTTATTGAAAAAAAGTTATTTGTTATAAGATATTTGATATATAAAGTTTAGGGAGTAAAATAAACAACATCATCTATGTGAATCCCACTTTTTCATTTTTAACTAGTTGAATATATTCAACACAAAACTAGCCACGTACGTACTTGTTTTACTTTTTTCGACACCACCATTATATAAATTCAATGATTGAAAACTTTATTCAACATCTCATGATTCTCATCGTCGGTGGTCTAACAAACAATCTTCTCCAACATGTGTATATATATACTTATAAAACTTACGTGTCAAGTAATATATATATATATATATAATTTGTGTCAAGATTTCAAAAATCGCTCTTTGTATCTCGCCGCACTAAGCAAGTGTCGATAACAGAAAATACCTTCTATTAAAGGGGAAAATGAGCATTTTAATCCCAAACTATTTGAAATCAACACATTTAATACTCAAGTATTCGTTGCACAAAATTATTCTCGAACTAATTGTTGACTGCGTAAAATTAGACATGAAATAGTCAACCGTTAAATTCTAAACAGAAAACTAACGACTTCCGTCCAATTTCTAACAATTAACTATTTCAAACCCAATTTTGCGTAATCAAAAATTAGTTCAAGAATAATTTTGCGCAACCAATACTTGGATATTAAATATTCTGATTTCAAATAGTTGAGAAATAAAAAACTATATTTTTGTATTGAGTTTCCAAATTAAATTATCAATCATTTTTAAAAAAAAAATCGAGTTAATAAAAGTTTTCAAGGAAACCAATTATAGGTGTTTCTTATGCACAATATAGATTTTCTAAATTTGAGATTCATAGCAATCTATATAAGTGATTTTACTTTAATTTTTGTTTATTATGAGGATAAATATTCAAATTGTGAAAGTTTATATGCATTTATGTTTTATCTAAGTATTGCAAAATATTTAATATTATCATTTTTATAAGATCACCGATAGATGATCTTAGATCTTTATTTTAGATAAATATATGTTGAATAGAAGTTGTATGAGACATATATATTTGTCTTGTAATAATTTTATAAGTCAATTCAAAGTTAAATTTTTTTTTTAATGGATTTACAATCTAAATTTCTTAAGTAAGTATTACAAAAAGGTATCCAAAACTGAATCTTAGAAAAACATATTGATTCATCCAATTGATAAATTTTATTAACTCGAAATTGACTACATAATAACTAAAAATTGAGAAATTGACTACATAAGAACTAAAATTTGACTACATAATAACTACATAATAACTAAAAAAAATTATTATCCAACTTGATAAAAAAATTTAACTCGAATTTCAAAAATTAATTGATTAGTTTTTTATTCTCCAACTATTTAAAATCAGCACATTTAATATCCAAGTATTATTTGCGCAAAATTATTCCCGAACTAATTTTTAATTGCGCAAAATTGGGTTTAAAATAGTTAACCGTTAAAAATTGGATGGAAGTCGTTAGTTTTCGGTTTAGAATTTAACGGTTGACTATTTCATGTCTAATTTTGCACAGTCAACAATTAGTTCGAGAATAATTTTGCGCAACCAACACTTGGGTATTAAATATGCTGATTTCAAATAGTTAGGGATTAAAATATCCATTTTCCCTCTATTAAAGATGAATATTCTGAGTATTCATTCAGATTTGATTTGGATTTATTGAAATTTTTAATTTTAAAAATTAAAAAATTTAGCTTTATCGGATTCAGTTTGGATTTTTGTAGGTTTGGTAACTTGATTAAATTATTTTTAAAAAATTTAAATTCAAATATACTTTAAATTTTTTAAATCTAAAAGGTATATAATATATTAATTTGAATAATGTATGCTAAAATATTGAAACTTAACATAAAAATTAAATTAATTTGAATATGTCTATGAAGAATCAATAAATTTTCAAGTAATTGGATGTTTGAGTATTGTTTAGCTATTTTAGATATTTAATTTTGACTATTTTATATGTTTTAAGTATTTTGAATAATTTTAAAATATTTTATAATTTTTAGATATTTTTAGATATTAAATCTGAAAATTATTAATATACTTAAGTATATAAATCTAATTATACCCAAAATTTTTAGATCGAGTTCGATCCCGATTTTTTAAATACCAAAATTTTGAATCCGTTTAGATCTTAAACCAGTTTCGATTCAAATTTGCTACTATTTTCCGCATCGGATTCAATCGGTTTTTCGAATTCAGATTTTTTTTGCTTAACCCTACCCTCTATGTATCCTCACTGGCTCATCCTTATACGTCGGTAGCAAAGACGTCGCTACACCCCGTAGTCACAGTGCATCAAGAATACATAAGCCTATCTTTATATATATACTCCAATCCTTTATCATCTTAGCTTGTCATTCAAATAATGAGGGAATCATATAAATTTCATACGTCCATTTTACACAAGCAATCTTAACGGTTTTTTTTGTTTTTGGTAAAATAATCTCAACGTTTTCTTAACATGTTATGTAGATACAAGCTTGATTATTACTATTTTCAGTTAGTAAATAGTATCAGTATAAATTACATATTCATATTCTATAACTCTCAACAACAAGTTTAACTTTTTACAATTCAATTGTGTCAACTTTATGTTTATCTTTAATTCTAAAGTTGACTAATAATCAATTAGAATTTTGTAACTTATATACTATTTCACAATGGTTCATATTTTTCATTAATAAAGTTAGTTATCATATACAAATAGTATAGATGTCATAGTAAATTGATAGATAAATAGTATAGAAATTCTATATATAGTATAATTATAACCCTATCTCCAATTCTATTCACCCCCTAAATACTAAATACTAAATACTAAACTCTAAATCTTAATTACTAAACCCTAAATTTCAATATAAAAATAATAAATACTTATAATAATTTTTAAACAGAAAATGGGGAACAAAAATGTAAACGGTGGAACAACGATGGAAAATAAGTGAAGATTTTATCTTTTTTTGTAAAACATATAGTATAGACTCTCTATATATAATACATCATAAATGTTCTATTCTATTTACATACGTAAAATAATAAAGATAAGCATCATATAAAAATAGTGTGGAACTAATCGTTAATTAAAATAAGCATTATATAAAAATAGTATAGAAATTCTGTAAATCACAAACTTTACCTCAAACCTTCATCCCAACCTTTAAATACTAAACTCTAAACCCTAAATACTAAATATTGAATCCAAACATAAAATATAATATATTTCAATTACTTAAATCAAATTAAAATCTAAAAACAACATATAATATTTTTAATATTAAACTATACTATATTAAAAGTCTATGAATACTATATTAAATATGTTTATTATATAATACTCTCTCTGTTTCATAATAAATGTCATTTTAGATTTGTGCACACGGATTAAGAAAACATTTAATTTTACATATTTTCTATATAAAACATCATTTTCAATACACTTAACCATATTTCAATCAATAGAAAATTAAACTGGAAAATAAAATTCATAAATTTTGCATTGAAACGCGAAAACAATATTTATTTTGTAACAAAAAAATTATCTAAAACGACACTTAATATAAAATGAATGGAGTATAAAAACTAAAATTTACAGTGATACCACAACTTTCCTTTCCGTCTTTTTTTTTCCATCTTTGATATCATTGTCGTTTATGAATCATATTGAGAGAGAATTTATGGTGAAGTAAGAAATCAATAACAAATAAAAAGATCAGTAACAAAAAAGATCTTGAGATCGACATTATCAAAAATAGATTAAGATCTTTAACTAAGGAGATCCATATTGGCGCCATTATAGGACGAAAGAAGCAAAGATAGAGAAGATCAAAAGTCATGATACCGATAGACAGTTAAAAAAAACGCAAAATAGTGGTTAAGATGGATTGATCAGAATGAGGAGATTTGTTTCCAATAATGTAACATTGTGATATAAATAAAAAAAACACAAAAGAGAAAAGAACAGAGAAGAAAGAAAAAATGCAACTGGTAAGAAAGAAGAAAGAGAAATGATAGAATTGCCATTGTTATAGAATATACAAAGAATATCAGTTTGATTTTTTTTGGTTAGTTTGTAATTATAAAAAATTTGAATGTCATAAGGTGTAATTTCCAAAAATATTATATACAAGTATTCTTTCCATTTTAATATAAGTCACTTTGATATTTTTTTATAGATTAAGAAAGTGATTGAAATATATTTAAATTGTTATTATTACATGTATTTGACTAATATTATTTGAGATAAATAAAATTATTTATAAAATAAATGTAGTTTGTAATTAATTTTAAGATGAAAGTAAATATAATTTGCATTAAAATTTTAAAATGATATTTTTATATAACAAGACAAAAAAGTAAAATGACATTTTTATATGAAATAGATGGAATAATTGATTGAATGGCTATATCATATCTTAAAAATATAATAAATACGTGTTACATGTGTGAAATAAATTACATTATAAAGAAAGTAATCTTCTTTTCTTCTTTTTATGAAAGAAAGTAATCCACGTTTTGAAACAAAATAAAAAAAAATCGTATATTTTCGGTAAATTATAATAGCCTCTGTAAATATTCCACTTTCAACACAAAGTTAATTAACGATTTTTGGGATGCACGACTAAAGTTGTTTTTTGTTGTTGAAAGGGAAATAATTTGACTTCTTTTAGCTGTACTTTTGTATAGAAAATTACTATGCTTGAATATATTATCTAAAGTGTGTTACGAAAAAAAAAATATATATATATATATATATATTATCTAAAGAATCAATCGTAGTAGTGTGATAAGATTCCCTAATCAGATTACTTTCTAATAAAGAAATAAAAGATAAAGACTGAGGGATAAAGAAAAGGTCGCTCTTCGTTGTCTCGTAATGCATGCAATTGTTGACTTTTGTTATATATTAGGTTCTGATTAGTAACTATCGCTTAATCTTAATCGTGGAATTGCAAAAATAATAATTAAGATATAGAAAAAAATAATTAAGTTGGGAAAATTTTTAAAATTTAGAGAATGATAGAATACATATTAAATTAATTAAACTATTTTATATGGTATATAACTTGTTATAACAAAAAAACAAATAACAATAATTAAACTAATTATTATAAAACGTGAAAACAACTAAAATTTATTAAAAATATTTTAATTCTTATTATAAATATCTAGTTTATCTTTTAATATGTTTTAACAATAAATTGATATTTTATAATATGCAAATTATAATATTACTTTATTTACAAAATTACTATTTATTATTAAAAAAATATTGTTATGTATTTTAAATTTTAAAATAGTATTAACATATAATTTAATAATATGAAAGTGTTAATTTTATAAATTTTTCCACCGTAATCTACTAAAATTCACTTTTTCACTTAATAAAAGTTTTTTATATTTTTGTCAGCAAAAACGTAAATCTGCATTTTTCATTTTTTCATTCCAGAATATTTTGTTGATTGGTAAAATACTTGCGAAATCGCGTTTTACACACTATTTCGCAATTTCGTATGGTTACCAATCAAAACCTATGTTTTCATTTAAATATCACGGATGACCTTTAGCATATTATCTCTTTGATTTTGCTTTGCATTGCGATCTCACTAATAATCTTTAATTTACAAAAAGACAAAGTATCTGCATGGCCTCCATGAACTAAAGTAATTTGAGTGTAGAGCATAAATCAGCTCATCAGCTCGAAATAAAACTTTAATAATGGTGCAATTATTTTCTTTGGATTTAGAAAATAAACAAATTATCTTCTTTGGAATGTTGCACTATTTATTTTTAAAACACTTTTTTAGCATCAATGCTGAGGAAAATAATCAGCTACAGCTGATTCCCACTAGTTATTGGTTATGTATTTCAGTTATTGATCACGTGTGTTATAGAGTTCAAATAAAATAATGGTCATATCATATGAATTAGCAACTTAATGGAAAGAACTAGTCGGTAACAAGTTTTTTTTTTAAGCTAGACTGTAACAAGTCATTTTTTTTCTTTTTTTTTTGTCAACGCTCATTTTGTTTCTTTCATGCGTTGGTTTTCTTAGATTTACTTTTTAAAAAGATTAAGATTATATCATCTTTCGGTTTTTGACAGAAATTACCAAACAAATAAGAAACAGATAAATAAAAGGATAAATTTCATAAATAAGTTTTTTCTAAAATAACATTTGTTAACTGATAGACTTATATTTTTATTCTTTAAACTTTTCATTTTGATAATTCCTTTTGATTCCTCTAGAAGCTTTATACTCGAACAAAAAAATTAGGATTATCTCTCTCTCTATGCGATAGTTATTTTTTGTGGTAGTTTTTTGTATTTCTCTTTACATATAATACTTCTTTATATATTGATTAAGAAACACAATAAAGAATGAGAACTATCAATATATCCTAACACTATCATTTTAATTCATAAATTTAGTATGAACTTCACAATAATTATACCAAAAGTCCATAGATCATATAAATATAAAATAGTACATATTTTATGGTGTTCTCTCTAAAACCATGTCAACTTCTAGTTTGATGTAGAAATAAAATGTATTTCTCAACTCTGTGACTAAATAAAAGTAAATTAAAGTAAATTAAATTCAAAGCTTAGGCAAAAAAAAAAAAAATTGCGTGTACATCGCACTCGATATACAGTTATATTTGTATATATATAACTAATATTGGTATAACTAATATTGGTGATTTATGTCTAGAACAATCCGTGAAGTAAATGATATCTCTAAATATTTACAACAAAGCTTTTTTCTTTTAAGAAGAAGAAGGGGTTATTATGGCAAAGTTGAGTAGGCAAACCAAGGCACCAAGCTATAGTGTGTGTATATATAGAAAGACATATAGATATACATTCATACCAAAACGAAGACATCTTCGGTCTCAACATGTTCACGATGTATCTTTCTTCTTCGCTTTCTCTTATTGTGATCCTGTTCACATCTCTCTTCTTCATTTCCATTTCCTCACTCCAAACTCCCAAGGTAAACTGGCTCTTAATTTAAAACTAAGTCCTCTTAATCGTGTTATATTTTTGAATTGGGCTTTTTGGTGATAAATTTTTATTTGAAACATTATTACTTTTGTTCTGTAATTCCATAACATACATGTGAAACTTTTTTTGTAGCATTATGTAGTGTACATGGGCAGCCCCATTGAAGCTGATGTGCATAACAGTGAAGCTTATTATTTCCAAATGTTGGACACTCTTCTTCCGAGGTTGCATATATATATCATTTATCAAAAAAAATAAAAGAAAAAAGATATATATATACCTCCACGGTTGATTATTCTATACTTCATTTTCTACTTGGACGTGGAGCATATATAGAGTTTTGGCTTGGGGCAATTTTTTTATATTGAAGTAGTTATATTGGCCAAGGCTCCTTGTTGAGTGGCTAAAAAAGTCTAGGTTTTGAATCCTAAGACCAAATTCTCCCCAATCATAACTAAGTGAAACACCAGTGAATGTCATAGAAGATGTTGAATAATACTGACAAAAAGTGAGAAACCAAAAAGAAAAAGTGAAATTACCAACAATTTGTTTTGATATTGTATAAGTCGATTTAGATGTAATGATGATTGTGCAGAGAAGAGAGTGAGAGAAGAAAAGGAATACATCATTACAAGCATGCCTTCAGAGGCTTCTCCGCTATGCTTACAGAAGCTGAAGCCGCAACACTTTCTGGTAATCCTTCCTTTATATACTAAATGTTGTATTCTATTGGTTAAGAAAAGTTTACAACTTTCGAACCCAAAGAAAACTTATATTTAATAAAGGAAGACTTTTATGAATATATGAACCACTAGAAGATCAAGATATATCCAATTAATTGGCTTAAAATAGATGCTAATTGTCTTTACCAAAAAAAAAGATGCTATATATATAGTCTAGCTAGATACATTCTATTATACTATAAATATACAATATTAGGTCTTGTTAGTTTTTAAATGAATTAAACTAGATATAATAAAAAGTAAAAATTTCGTGTAGCTAAGATTCATTATTGATCAGTATTTGACAGAATCTGATTTTTTTTAGAAAATAATATAAAGAAGATTATAAATAATATAAACATGAAATAGAAGAAATAAGGATAAAATATATAATTGTTGAATAAATGATAAACATATGAAATAGAATGATATTATGTTCTATATAGTATGAGGGGAAATTTTATAATTATCTAAATATATATTTTTCTAAAAACATTAGATTTAAAAAATTCAAATCATGTTATATGTTAAAAAATTATATTCTCTTAGTTGAATCTAATGTTTTATTTATTATATCTTTGAAGAGATTAAAACAAATAAAAATTATAGGGGGAAGAAATAAACAAAAATAAGAAGAAGAAAAAAACTAAATGAAAAGGACACTATAGTATATATCATAAGAAAAGCAACTTTATCTTTAGCTATGTAATTAATCATAATTTGTTTGAAGGATATTAAATCCAATTTCCCTATATAGTAAACATATATATTAGTAGATCGAATCCGGAAACGTTTTTAAAAATATGCATAATGAATCAATGATATATCAAAAGAAAGAAAAGATAAAAAGATATATAAAAGAATATCTTGCATAAAAGTTTGATTGGCCAGATAATATGTCTAACAAATTTGGATTAGTGTTTTCTTTGTTAGTGTTATTATAACTTATAAGGATGTTTTATAGTACGACTTCATCGCCAAATGTGCTGTTTTTGCATGGTTTATACTGGCCTACGCCTTTCGCTTTACCAGTGGTTTTAAACATAAAGCAAGTTATAATGATAGATCGATTAGATTAAAGGGTGATGATATACTATTATAATAAAAAGTGGTGAGATCTGTGTGTGATATTGCAGGACACGATGAGGTTGTGTCGGTGTTCGAAGATCCGATGCTTGAACTTCATACAACTCGGTCGTGGGATTTTTTGGATTCACTTTCTGGAGTTTCTTCTTCATTTCCAATTTATAACAGCTTTCATGGCTCATCTGATATCATCATTGGCGTTGTGGATACGGGTGAGAACACTATATATGTGAAAAAACGTATTGTCCTAATAAATAGACGGTCTCAAACTATGTGTATAGGGCTCTGCATGAAATATGTAAGTCCAAATCTGAACTGAACCTAAACTGAAAACTCGATCCATATCTTTTCCGAAATATAAAAAAATATTCGAATGGATTTTGTAAGGTGCTACAAAACATATCTGAAATCCAAAATATTATTAACCGGATCTGAACGGATAATCCAAAAATTTTGAAAACTGAAAAATTCAAAAAATACTCGAAGAAATTGATCCGAGTGTCCAAATTAATATACATCATAAATATTTAAAACATAAATATGTACTTCAAATATTTAATTTCATATTTGTTTTGATATGATATCTAACAATAATTATTTAAAACTTAAATAAATATTTTAAATACTCAATTCTATATAAATAAATATATATTTCTTATGTTTTGCTTTTAAATTTTAAATTTTACTTCGGATATATCCGAACAGATATGATATAACTAGAATCTGAATAATATATAATTACTTTATGGGTTCTAGGATGTGATAGAAAACCGACCAGAAACTGATGTGTTATATCCGAACATGACCCATACTTATAAATTTATTAGAATGAGACCTAAAATGTATTATAAAACAGAACTAAAATCTGAAAAAGTCCATTTAAACCCAAACGGGCACCCGAATGTCTAGGCCTATAATATTTAAACTCAGTGTACATATTACTTGAAATAATAAACATCTAAAAGACCAAAGATCCAAGCAAAAATAATCAAACTGCTATTTCGATTCAGTAATTAATAACAAATAATCTTGAATACATTTATTATCTAATAATTTTTTTGGAACTTTCATTTCAAAGAAAAAATAATTATTATAAAATATTTTGAAGACATTTTTTTAAAAATTGAAATTTTGTTTTCATAACGGAAGGTCGCGCGCATGAAAAGAGTAGAATAACATTCACATTTCTAAATAGAGACAAATATTAGAACTAAGAAACAGATTCTAGAAGTTAAGTATGATCTAATCAAAAGTTTCAGATCCAGTTCTAATATGGTATCCTGATTAAACAGCAGCAAGGATTTTAATTTATGTTATTGCAGTTTGTATTTAGACTCAGCATAAGAAAATTGCTATTTAGAAGCCTATTTGAAAAATTTCTTCTTTTTATTGTGTCAATCAAAATCCTAAAATTTATATCTGTATGTCAAAAATAAAATAAAAGATAAACTGTTAAACGATCCTGATCAATGAAAAGAAACTGTGAAACGATCCTAGTAATAGCATATGGCAAATTCATAAAATATATATATACAGGTATATGGCCAGAGTCTCCAAGTTTCAGTGATAAAGGATTCGGAGAAATACCTTTAAAGTGGAAAGGTATTTGCATGGAAGGTGCTGACTTCAACAAATTCAACTGCAACAGGTCTCTTCCAAAAACTGTATAACTTTTCCTCTAATCACAAACTATCCACACATACAGACATAAACTTTCTATAATTAATTATCAATACTTTCATTATTAACTAAAAGACTATCATGATAAATCATTGTTTATGTTTTCATTTGAAAATTTTCATAATATTATAAATAATTTGAAAATTTCTTTGTACATTATATTCATAAATAATAAATAAATCTTTGAAATCATTCAATATTTGTTGATTATATAAAATTAAGAGTTTTATTAGATTAACATTTAGTTGTATTTTTCTGTTTTTAACCTTTTAATTTTTTATTAAAAAATATTTTTCGGATAACAACATAATCTATATAGGAATTATCTTTCAATTTCAAAATGCATTTTTTTGTTTTTTGAATAATTTTTATTATATTAATTTTTAATTATTTATCTAATCAAAAAAAATTCATTTTTATTTTTTTGGCTATTTTTATTAATTATAATCAATAATTTAATCTAATAAAAACTTTAATTATTCATTAAAGGTAACAACAATAAAGACTATCATGATAAGTTATTGCTTGTATTTTCATTTGAGAATTCTCAGTATTATAATTTTTTTGGAAATTTCTTTGTATACTGTATTCATTACTAATAAGTAAATCTTTGAAATCATTCAATATTATTTTTTGAGAATATAAAACTAAGAATTTTATTTGATTAATATTTTGTTGTGTGTTTTCTGTTTTTTACCTTTTTACTTTTTATTTTAAAAAATCAGATAATAACACAATATATGTATATGAGTTATCTTTTTATTTTAAAATATATTCTTTTACTTTTTGGATAATTTTTATTATATTAACTTTTATTTTTGGCTATTTTATTTTATTAATTGATATTATCCATAATCTAATCTAATAAATTATATATAAAAATTTAGTATGGGTAATATTGATATTAATAAGTATAACTTTTAACGTGAGAGTTCATAAGTAAAAAAAAATATTTCACAAATAATAATAATAGTATAGATTACTTTATGTAATAATTTATTTTCGTTTTTACTTTTTGTTTTTACTTCTTTTTAGATATAATGAAGATTACAGAATGATGATTTAAGACAAATATATATACTGACTTAGATATAATAATAGGTAGTTGAAAAGATATACTATCTCTGTTTTTAAAATAGTGTTGTTTTAGTTTTTTCTTATTACAAAAATAGTATCATGTTCAAATTCAAATATAACTTTGAATTTAATATTATTTGTAAATACATTGATTTTATAAATAATTTTATTTTTTAATAATATTAGATAAATATGTATAACTAATAAGAATATAAATACATTTCAATTATTTTGTAATTTGTATGAAAAATATTAAAGTGCCACTCTTGTGAAACAGATGAAGTAAATGTACATATAACAAAATCTCAAAGTATTATTATAATTTATGTGCATCATTTGGCACATACAAAGGTTATGATTTCAGGAAAATACTATATTCATTATTAATAAATAAATCTTTGAAATCATTCAATATTTTTTGAATATATAAAGTTAAGAGTTTCATTTGATTAATATTTTGTTGTGCGTTTTTTGTTTTTCTGTTTTACTCTTTTGTTAAAAAAAAATTTTTAGATAATAACACAATATATATATAAGAATTGTTTTTTATTTTAAAATATATTTTTTAGTTTTGGGATAATTTTTATTATATTAATTTTTATTTTGGCTATTTTATTTTATTAATTTATTATCACTAATCTAATCTAATAAATTATATATAAAAATTAGTAAAGGTAATATTAACATTAATTAGTGTAACTTTTAACATGAGAACTCATAAGAAAAAAAAAATGATTTTCCAAATAATAGGATAGATTACTTTATATAATATTTTTTTTGTTTGTTTTTACTTCTTCTTAGATATAATAAAGATTACAGATGATGAATTAAGACAAATATATATACTGAATTAGATATAATAATACGTAGTTGTAAAAGATATACTACCTCTGTTCTTGAATTATAATTTATGTGCATCATTTGGCACATACAAAATTACAAAGGTTATTAGTTCAGGAAAATACAATTAGTGTACACTGAAACTGAAGCAATTTATTAATGGAATAATTGTGTGAATGAAATTCTTTTTAAGAAAACTTTGTCGGATAGTGCAGAAAGCTGATCGGAGCAAGATATTACAAATCAACCGGAGCTACGTCAGCAAGAGATTCCAACGGTCATGGGACCCACACGGCCTCAACGGCAGCAGGAGCCCACGTGGACGGAGTGAGTGACCGAGGCCTTGCGCGTGGGACGGCCAAGGGAGGCCAACCGGGCTGTAGGGTAGCCGCGTACAAGACCTGCACCGCCGACGGTTGCCCTGGCTCCGCCATGTTGAAGGCCATGGACGACGCAGTGCATGACGGCGTTGACATCATCTCTATCTCCATCGGCTTGAGTGCTGCTTTCACATCAGATTACCTGTCCGACCCAATTGCCATAGGAGCCTTCCATGCAGAGCTCAAGGGCATTATGGTAATTGCTTCTGCGGGTAACGACGGCCCCAACGCCTCCACCGTCACTAACGTTGCACCGTGGTTGTTCACGGTGGCTGCTTCCAACATTGACAGAGATTTTCAGTCCTCCGTTATCCTGGGAAGCGGCAAAGTTATACGAGTAAGCTTGCATGCTTGCTTCATTCATTATATATAAGCAGGGCCGGCTAATTACAGGGACAAACGGTTGCGACCATCCCAGGTCTAAGACCGTGTTCCCACATATTAAAAGTTAAGGGGTCCAACTTTTTTATAAATGCATATTTTTATATTAAAAATATAAAAAGTTTAATAAATAAAATTGAAAAGGGTCCAAATATCAAAAAATTTGTATAATAGTTATATTTGCATCATAAAATATATAAAATATTATTGATTTATTTTTAAAATATTAAATAAATATAAATTAAAAAAAGAATTGTCCTAGGATCCTTAATTTGGTTAAGCAGGCCATGTATATAAGTATGAGTTAGAAAGATTCATATAGAGTAAGACAGTTTATTTTTTTTCTATTTAAGTTTATTTTTGGTTAAGCAACTAGGATTGGGCGTTCCAGGTAGGTCATGTAATAAAAGTTAGATGACTTGTGCATCGGAGGTAACTAGGTAGATTGGGTAATGGATCGATTAGTCAATGTTTGATTCATATATTCCATGTAGGAGTCCTTATATATGCCCTCAATATGTTGCATTAGTCCTCATATGTGTCCTCAAGATGATGCATCTTCTAGTCAATTTTCAAGATAATTTCTCTTTAATATCAACAACTTATGGTAGATGGTTTTGCAATAACAATCATCAATAAAAGGGTAGAGAATGAATTCATTTCTTTGGAGGATTTTGTAGGGAACAGGGATCCATTTCTCGAATGCCACAAGACCCAAGGCATACTCTCTTGTGTATGCAAGAAATGCGGCTGCTGCATCTAAACCTGTCGAAGATGCAAGGTTTCATATATATAATTTTTTTTGGCTTTACTCAATTATTATCAAGGATGTGAAAATTGTAGATTTATTTACATCTGCGTTTATGTGTGAAAAAATGAAGGACATGTCTTCCGGGATCACTAGACCCCAAGAAAGTGTCCGGGAAAGTTGTTGTTTGTGTGATGCCAAGAGATGCAGTTACAACAAAGCAAATTATAAAGGTGGTGGTAGAGGATGCTGGAGCTAGAGGTTTGATTCTAGTAAACCAGAAAGAGAAGATTCGGGCTTCCGATTTTGGTCGCTTTCCTTTCTCGGAAGTTGATATGACTGATGGATACAAGATTCTAAAGTACATTCTTCACACCAAGAGACCAACAGTTATAATTCTCCCAACTGTTGAGGTCAAACCCACTAAACCTGCACCCGTTGTTGCACTATTCTCATCTAGAGGTCCTTCCTCTCTAACAGAGAACATTCTCAAGGTTTAATATCCGTTATCAACCTTTTCTTCCTCTTAATTTAGAAATGATAAACTGATTTTAGTAGGTTGACATTTTGTCATTTTGGTTAATTCAAGAAATTGAATCTTGAATATAAAAAATTAGTTGAGGATTTACCTCGATACTGTGTTTAATGTTCACCATTGTAGACGTTTATAAATATCATAAAAATCACTGCTCATGTGTGTGTGTGTTTTCCAGCCGGATGTAATGGCACCTGGTGTTTCGATTTTGGCGGCTTTACCTCCGCCTAAAACCGCTAAACCATCCACACCAGAGTTTGGGTTAAGGTCAGGAACGTCCATGTCCTGCCCTCACGTAAGTGGAGCCGCCGCTTTCGTCAAGGCTCATCGCCCTTCTTGGACGCCTTCCATGATCAAATCCGCCCTTATGACCACAGGTATTGCATCTTCTTCTTTTGCTTCCAAAACTATTTTCTTTATAATAACATTTGAATGTGTATATAAAGTTTGAATAATTTTGAGACGACCTGATTAGATGATATATCTCATGTTATACTTGGCTTGATGTAGCAATAACACATGACAACATGAGAAGACCAGTGACAAACACGTCCGGCCTCACATCAACACCTCACGAAACGGGTGCAGGAGAAATCAATCCTAACCGTGCAATCAACCCGGGACTTGTCTTTGAGACAACCACACAAGACTATCTCCAATTCCTCTGCTACTACGGCTACTCTCAAAAGACCATTAGCAAAACACTCACCAAAGCAACTAAATTCAGTTCCTCCAAAAAGACCTCTAAAGATCTTATCTCAAACATCAATTACCCATCCATCTCCATTGGAAATCTGCGTCGCGGCCAACGTAAAATGATCGAAAGAAGTGTCAGAAATGTAGGACCAGAGAGGAATGTGACGTACGTTGCCCATATCGAAGCTCCAGAAGGATTGGTGGTAAAGGTTGCACCAAAGAGACTTGTGTTTGAAGAAAACGTGGACAAGGTTTCATTTAAGGTTTGGTTCTATGGGGAGAAGAGTGCACCAAAGCGTTATCATCATGGATCTTTAGAATGGTCAGATGGTTACCACTCGGTCCGGTCGGTTTTTTCAGTTAACATTAATTAGTGGCTAAGAGGCCCCTGCAAGAACGATAATGACAGTTTTATTGTAATGTTCGTGAGGTTGTTGTGTGTTGGTTTAATAATTACTCGATGGTTGTATGTTTGGTTTAATAACTGTTTGGGTTGTGGATGTGTGCATCAATGAAATTGATTTCCTTTCTTTGTATGGGTAAAAGTCTAAGAAAGTGATTAGTTGTTATATTTGAATTCGCTACTCTTTCTATCTTAGAGGATTCTCTACTCTTTATTTCTATGAATTATGTTGTTATGTTTACATTGCTAAGATTAGCTATCTTTGTAGTCAGAACAACTGGTTAACGGCCCTAAAAGAAAAACCTCTCAGGCACATTCTTCGAGACACTTTTCTTAGCTCTGTTTCACGGCGCCGGCGGCGTCCCTGTTCGTCGGCGTCGCCTCTGTTCCGATCCTCCTCTGCTTCTCTTCGCTTTAGTTCTTTCTTTGCTTTGCTCTTTTCGAGTTTTCCCGCTGTCTTTTCCGGGTTTGGCTCCTCCCTCACCTGAGATGTCTCTTGTGGCCTTCTCTGGCGGGCTGGATAATACCGGAAGTGTCTGGTTCTCCGGGGGTTCCCGGGCTACTTCTCGTTCAAGCGCTTCCTCCCCTCGCCGCTGCCGCTACCTCGACTCCTTGTCTGTTCCGTACAGATCTGCGAGCCTTGCCTCCAGCAACGTATCACAGAGGTTTCCAACTGAAGACTTTCGCCGGAACTCTTCCTCCCTTCCACCGCCAGTCCTCCTTCCGCCTTTAGCTACTGGTGACCGAACGTCTGCTGTCTGTGGGGCTCCACGCTTGACCCTTCGCTCAGATCCGGAAGCTTTTTGGTCGATATGGACAAGCTCAACTCTTTTCACAACCACCTCCTCCATCCTGACAAGTTCATGCTTTGGAAATCTCCACTGTGGATCCGGCGAGATCCGACGCGATGACGTCTTTGCTGCTCCATCTCCGATAGATGGTGTTGGGAGTCATGATGACTCCGGGGAGAATACCGCTCTATCATCTAACTCGCTGTGTCTCGTAACCTGCGAATGCCCTCTCATTTTTGACATGACCAAGCTTTCATCTTCCTCGATTAAACAGCGTCTCAACCCAAAGCCGAGAAAGTTAAGTTTATGGTCTTGGCTGTTTAATAATCATGAGTCTATTAACGATCTTGTTGGCCCACCACATTTTAATCCCATGTCTATGGTATTTGATGTTTTGTTTTGTGTGGCAACATTGCAAAAGATTTCTGGTGGATTCACCGGAGTCTTTAATTTGCGTGTAATGCTATATCTCTCTTTAGTGAAGAGTAGTTTACTGATGGGTTCATCGGGTTGGTCTATGCCTCCATCCATACTTCTATTACCCTTCTCACCCGAGGAGTGGTTTCCACCATCATACCTCTTTTCTATGAAAGGAGCCGATTACCCAAACTCGATGTCGAGTTTTGGCTCCAGCTTCCTCATCATTGAGGGCTGGTTTTCAACGTCACTCCGACTTTGTCGTGAAGATTATCTCGACGCATTCAAGCTTCGTCTCAAATCTGTTGTCATCTTTGTTTAAAGAATTATCCAGTTTATTTTGCTTTGTTTTAGTTTATGCTTTCAATCAAAGAGGATGGATAATTCTCTCTGATCATTGTAACCAAACTGTTTGATGAGTAATGAATTTAAGTGGTGTTACAAAAAAAAAAAAAAAAAAATTATCTTTGTAGTCTGAATGCTTAAGTTTTAATGAAAATTGTGTTACAAAAAAAAAAGTGATTAGTATTGAGAAAAAGATCAGTTAACCTGATGAAACAGATCAGGTATCATGGGACTGGTCTTTCTTCATAAAGTTTAACGACTGGTCCTTTGAAATAACATCCACAACATCAACACTCTGTTCTTATCAAATGCCCCATATATCTTATCTGAAACATTCACATTGTCCGGACGGAAAGTTGTCGTAATGAACTGCTGCCCTGATCATCAGCTAAACAACGAATCATGTCTAAATAAATTGTTATAGATGTTGGAATTCTGTTTTTTACAAAATGAATAGGCTGACAATTTCGAATTTTCGGATGGTTTTGTCGATCAAACTGGTGGTCGACTTGGCCAGATTAACAGTTCAAACGTCAAATAAGAGATTACTGAATTGGAAATGAAGCAATGATGTGGGCAAGTTGAAATGTTCAAAAGACAAAAAAAAGTCATTCCTCTTTGTCCCACACATCGGGAAGTTGTTTAAATATATGTTCACTCACATAACATTTGTCAAAGGTTCATTGAAGAAGTTCGGCTCAGCTATCCTACGCACGTGCCACTGCACTGTTGTCCGGCCAGCTCGGCATAATCTTGAATCATAGACCCAATAAAATATTTTTTGGACCAGATTAGTTTTAATTTTTTTTTTTTTTTACATTCAAACTTTAAAACAATAATTATTTTGAAACAAAAAAATTTTCTTACAACGATAATTAAATCGATACAGAGAAAATACTAGTTTTTCAGTACTTAAATGATTTTATATGAATGCACTAGATTTGAGAAAAGCAAAGCCCAAAGCAACAAACTTTCAAAACCAATAAACTAATTAGATATTACCATTAATGCATCAAATCCTAGAAAGTAAGCAGAGAGTCAACACATGAGAAAAAGGAAACCGTTATTTCTCAGGCATACTTGGAGATAATTATACAAACCTGAACTGCACATTAGAGATATTATAATCCTAGAAGCAAACCTTGATAACATGTTAAATCCATTTTAAACAAGTGTTACACAAGCTCTCTCTCAAGACATGCAAACGCACCAACTTCCCTGCACAATAAACAAAACCAGTTATTTAGCCTTACACACAGATTAGTATTGAGAAGAAAGAATTAACAAACCTGAGTGAGGGATGATCAAGTATCATGGGACTGATCTTTCTCAATGAAGTCCAACGCCTGGTCCTTTGAAATAACTTGCACAATACTCACTCTGTTCTTATGAAATACTCCATATATCTTATCCGCAACCTTCACAAGCTCGGGACGGAAAGTTGTAGTAATGAACTGTGTGCTTACACTCTCATCAGCTAAACCACGAATCATGTCTGATAAAATTGTTAGGTTAAGAAATCATAATGCTACTGAGGGGAGTACGAAAGTTGCAGTAAAAGATGACAACAAAAAAATTGATAGAAAAAGGATACTGCCCACAGCAGTTCGATACTGAGGATCGAGTGCCGCATCAATCTCATCAAAAAGATAGAATGGTGCAGGATCGCATTGCTGGATGGCAAAGATTAATGCGAGAGCAACGACGGTCTTTTGGCCTCCCGACAATTGTTTCATTGACTGCGTCTCCCCTTGACCAGTAAACGACACCTACCAAACAAAAATGCCAAATGTTATCATCTTGAAAACTAGACAAAGGTATATATGTGTATGCACCGTTCATTCTGTACCTTCACTTTTACGCCAAGGTATTTCTCAACCCTTCCCTCTGCATCAGCCTCACGACCTCCATCATCGTCATCATCTTCATCATCATGATCGCGGTCCTGTATATGCACCCCAAAAAGTTCATGTCCACAATATTGATTAGTTATAAGATCACACAAACGTACGACAGAAGAAATAACAGGACAACAATTCAGATATTGGTGGTTTTACTTTAAGGTTCAGACAACAATGAAATACCAGGCAAATACTTCCACACTTAAGGTTCACTAGAACCTCTGCACCTAGCTTGTTAATTACACTAAACTTATCTCGTTCAATGGTACTGAATTTTCGTTAACCATTTGACAGTGGAAAACTAAAAAGATATTAAAGTAAACAAAAGATGGAGTGTTATCAAGGAAAGCAGAAACGTGCCTTTTTCTTCGTCATGACAAGGTGACCATGCCCACCCTGCACAAGCTTAGAGAATACTTCCCGGAAGTTGCGTGCAACCCCTTTGAAAGTACGTTCTATAGATTCATCTTTCCTCTGATCCAGAACTGTTATTAGTTCTTTAATTTTCTGCAATATCATCAAATGTGTTAGCCAAAGCTTTCTACATATAATGAGTAATGAAATCTCCCATGATTTACCTCATCTCCTGCATCCAGCTCTGCTTGCCGTTTCTGAAGTTCTTCTCGTTGTTCTGTGAAATTTACATATTGATCAAGCGCTTTCTTGTTTACATGGCTGAATTGTTGCAGTTGCTCACTGCACCGGTGTAGCATCTTCTGCAGCTCCTTGATATTTTTCCGTTTGTACCTATAATATATGATAGCTTAAACA
>MU107658.1:30317-40902 GCA_012274485.2 Sinapis alba | reverse complement strand
TGATCTTTAAAACACATTTCAAACAAGCACCAGCAGAAATGGACAGATATCTTCATGATTCTATCCTAGAAACACTCTCTGAATCCTAATCATCAAGACTAAGCATTCAGGCAACAAGACAATCAATTTTCCTAAGGGCAGAAGCAAGACAATTCTTTCAAGACAGCTTAACTTCAAAACAGTTAACAACCTTAGGCAGCTTCTAACAAGATTGTGAGACTAGAGATTTAAGTAACCAGAGAATAAGTAGAGTATAGAGAATGATGTAACCAGAGTATTAGTAGCCAGAGAATGGGAGAATGATGGAGAATAAGTAGCTTGAGAATCAGAGAATGAGAGAATAGAGAATAGAGAATTTGCTCAAGAGTTCTAACAGACAGAGTTTTGCTCTGTTTTCTTGAGTTTTGCGGAAGCATTAACAGCCAGGAGCATCCATTACTCATCAAGAGTTTGGTGCTTTAGTGGCTGAAACACAATGGATCATTGAACAATTAATTTATCCACTAATCTTAGACATGTGCCACTGGAATAACTCATGAACTGATGTTTTCCAGGGCAAGCAACAAGAGAACCATGAGAATAACACATAAACAAGTTTTTCTGTGGCTTAGACAACAATGAAACCAATGGATCAAAACAGTTTGTCCACTGGTCAAAGAGATGCTCCATTAAGAGAAAGCTATTATCCACTGGATAAAGCAAAGTGAGAAGCATTTTCGAAATCTTTCTCTTCCCCAAACTTGATTCTAGACACTAACAAGTGCAGACCAAGCTAAGACAACATTGAAGTGGGAGAGAAAATATTTTTGAATCAAAAACAGAGACTACAAGTGAGTTTTATCCCAAAGAAGAGCAACTAGGCTCTGATACCATGTTGGAATTCATGAGTGTTTGTCTCATGTCAAGAGAGTATTCAGTTAACTTGTAACTGAATCCCCTTATACCAAACTACATGAACTCACCATTCAATAGAAGAGACAACCAACTGGTGGTTGAATCCTCTTAAACAAGTTAACAGACACACACATACACAACTTACAATATAACCAAGATCCTACAAAGTAAACTGGTTATAGGAAGCTGAGAATCTCTAGTTTGAATCTATCCTACTGCAGTAACACAACACTTTGAGTTTGTGTACTTAAGATAAGATGGAGAGGATATAGAATAAGTAAACTAGAGTTTAAGAAGACATAAAGAATAAAGAAGAGTTTAGAGTGAGTTTTACAAGTATTAGGCTGCCTTAATAGAAAGAGAGTTAAGGCAGCCTCTAAATCATAACTCTTAACTCCTCACATTGTGAATATTGTTTAGACACAAGAAAGATAGAGAGACCCACGAAATTAGACAGAGAAAACTTGTATTGATTCTGGATAGGTGTTACAAGTGATGGACAAGCCTTTAAATAGGCAATACACATGATTAAACAATTACTAAAACAGGGAAACATAAACAATTAATTATGTAGGGAAATGAAGATAAGAACTGGGTGGACAGACTGGTGTAGAGCAGGCTGTTGTGGACAGACTGGCATATCCATAGGAGGAGAAAGGGACCGGAGAGAGGTTTGCACAGTCTGCTTGTGTGAAAGGGACATGTCCAGCTGCTTCTCCAAAGCAACCCATGTGACTTCTTCTTGTCTTATTCAAAACAGCCTCTCTTATTTAAATTCAAACATGTTTCCTTGACTTCCCAGAGGATCCCACGTCCATACTAAGTCTCCTAACTCTTTTCTTGCCTTACAAGTCAGGTTAGGTCAAGTGGTAGCTTGTGGATCAAGTATGTACGAACAAAATGGAATTGGCTTCTCTTGATGAACTCTCTTTGCATCATCAACCAGATTCTTCTTCTGGTCATCCTTCCTATATTTCACCACAGTGGAGAGTATCCATGAAGTTGAATCAATCCCAAAGGAGTTATGCTTAAGAAGTTATTCCACTTTCTAATCAGGATATCCATGTTTAGCCTGTTTCGACTTATGGCAAGTTCTTCATGCTTCTAAACAAACCAAGATGAATCACTATGTAAGAATCTTGATATGGAACCATTATTCAGTGGAGAGTATCCATGAAGTTGAATCAATCCCAAAGGAGTTATGTTTCAGAAGTTATTCCACTTTCTAATCAGGATATCCATGTTTAGCCTGTTTGGACATATGGCAAGTTCTTCATGCTTCTAAACAAAACAAGATGAATCAATATGTAAGAAGGTTAATCTGGAACCATTATTCAGTGGAGAGTATCCATGAAGTTGAATCAATCCCAAAGGAGTTATGTTTAAGAAGTTATTCCACTTTCTAATCAGGATATCCATGTTTGCCTTTTTGGACATATGGCAAGTTCTTCATGCTTCTAAACAAACCAAGATGAATCACTATGTAAGAAGCTTGATATGGAACCATTATTCAGTGTAGAGTATCCATGAAGTTGAATCAATCCCAAAGGAGTTATGTTTAAGAAGTTATTCCACTTTCTAATCAGGATATCCATGTTTAGCCTGTTTGGACATACGGCAAAGTCTGCAAGCTTCTAATCAAACCAGGATGAATCACTATGTAAGAAGCTTGTTTTGGAACCATTAATCAATGGAGAGTCTTTCATGAAGTTAAATAAATCCCATAGGAGTTATGTTGAGGAAGTTATTCCACTTTCTAATCAGGATATCCATGTTTAGCCTGTTTGGACATATGGCAAGTTCTTCATGCTTCTAAACAAACCAAGATGAATCACTATGTAAAAAGGTTAATCTGGAACCATTATTAAGTTGAGAGTATCCATGAAGTTGAATCAATCCCAAAGGAGTTATGTTTAAGAAGTTATTCCACTTTCTAATCAGGATATCCATGTTTAGCCTGTTTGGACATATGACAAGTTCTTCATGCTTCTAAACAAACCAGGATGAATCACTATGTAAGAAGCTTGATTTGGAACCATTATTCAGTGTATAGTATCCATGAAGTTTAATAAATCCCAAAGGAGTTATGTTTAAGAAGTTATTCCACTTTCTAATCAGGATATCCATGTTTAGCCTGTTTGGACCTATGGCAAGTTCTTCAAGCTCCTAATCAAACCAGGATGAATCACTATGTAAGAAGATTGATTTGGAACCATTATTCAGTGGAGAGTATCCATGAAGTTGAATAAATCCCAAAGGAGTTATGTTTAAGAAGTTATTCCACTTTCTAATCAGGATATCCATGTTTAGCCTGTTTGGACATACGGCAAAGTCTGCAAGCTTCTAATCAAACCAGGATGAATCACTATGTAAGAAGCTTGTTTTGGAACCATTAATCAATGGAGAGTCTTTCATGAAGTTAAATAAATCCCACAGGAGTTATGTTGAAGAAGTTATTCCACTTTCTAATCAGGATATCCATGTTTAGCCTATTTGGACATATGGCAAGTTCTTCTTGCTTCTAAACAAACCAAGATGAATCACTATGTAAGAAGGTTAATCTGGAACCATTATTAAGTGGAGAGTATCCATGAAGTTGAATCAATCCCAAAGGAGTTATGTTTAAGAAGTTATTCCACTTTCTAATCAGGATATCCATGTTTATCCTGTTTGGACATATGGCAAGTTCTACATGCTTCTAAACAAACCAAGATGAATCACTATGTAAGAAGCTTGATATGGAACCATTATTCAGTGTAGAGTATCCATGAAGTTGAATCAATCCCAAAGGAGTTATGTTTAAGAAGTTATTCCACTTTCTAATCAGAATATCCATGTTTAGCCTGTCTGGACATATGGCAAGTTCTTCATGCTTCTAAACAAACCAAGATGAATCACTATGTAAGAAGGTTAATCTGGAACCATTATTTAGTGGAGACTATCCATGAAGTTGAATCAATCCCAAAGGAGTTATGTTTAAGAAGTTATTCCACTTTCTAATCAGGATATCCATGTTTAGCCTGTTTGGACATATGGCAAGTTCTTCATGCTTCTAAACAAACCAAGATGAATCACTATGTAAGAATCTTGATATGGAACCATTATTCAGTGGAGAGTATCCATGAAGTTGAATCAATCCCAAAGGAGTTATGTTAAAGAAGTTATTCCACTTTCTAATCAGGATATCCATGTTTAGCCTGTTTGGACATATGGCAAGTTCTTCAAGCTTCTAATCAAACCAAGATGAATCACTATGTAAAAAGCTTTTTTTGGAACCCTTATTCAGTGGATAGTATCCATGACGTTGAATAAATCCCAAAGGATTTATGTTAAAGAAGTTATTCCACTTTCTAATCAGGATATCCATGTTTAGCATGTTTGGACATATGGCAAGTTCTTCAAGTTTCTAATAAAACCAGGATGAATCACTATGTAAGAAGCTTGATTTAGAACCATTATTCAGTGGATAGTATCCATGAAGTTGAATAAATCTTAAAGGAGTTATGTTTAAGAAGTTATTGCTTGAATCACTATGTAAGAAGCTTTATTTGGAACCATTATTCAATGGAGAGTATCCATGAAGTTTAATAAATCCCAAAGGATTTATGTTTAAGAAGTTATTCAACTTTCTATCAGGATATCCATGTTTAACATGTTTGGACATATGGCAAGTTCTTCAAGATCCTAATCAAACCAGGATGAATGACTATGTAAGAAGATTGATTTGGAACCACTATTCAGTGGAGACTCTCCATGAAGTGCAATAAATCCCAAAAGAGTTATGTTTAAGAAGTTATTCCACTTTCTAATCAGGATATCCATGTTTAGCCTGTTTGGACATATGGCAAGTTCTTCATGCTTTTAAACAAACCAAGATGAATCACAACGTAATAAGCTTGATCTGGAATCATTATTCAGCGGAGAATATCCATGAAGTTGAATAAATCCCAAAGGAGTTATGTTTAAGAAGTTATTCTACTTTCTACTCAGGATATGCATGTTTAGCCTGTTTGGACATATGGCAAGTTCTTGTAGCTTCTAATCAAACCAGGATGACTCACTATGTAAGAAGCTTGATTTGGAACCATTATTCAGTGGAGAGTATCCATCAAGTTGTATCAATCTCAAAGGAGTTATGTTTGAGAAGTTATTCCACTTTCTAATTAGGATATTCATGTTTAGCCTATTTGGACATATGGTAAGTTCTTGAAGCTTCTAATCAAACCACGAGGAATCACTACGTAAGAAGCTTGATTTGGAACTATTATTCAGTGGAGAGTATCCATGAAGTTGAATAAATCCCAAAGGATTAATGTTTAAGAAGTTATTCCACTTTCTAATCAGGATATCCTTGTTTAGCCTCTTTGGACATATGGCAAGTTCTGCAAGCTTCTAATCAAACCTGGATGAATTACTATGTAAGAATCTTGATTTGGAACCATTATTAAGTGGATAGTATCAATGAAGTTGAATAAATCCCAAAGGATTTATGTTAAAGAAGTTATTTCACTTTCTAATCAGGATATCCATGTTTAGCCTGTTTGGACATATGGCAAGTTCTTCAAGCTTCTAATCAAACCAGGATGAATCACTATGTAAGAAGCTTGATTTGGAACCATTATTCAGTGGATAGTATCCATGAAGTTGAATAAATCCCAAAGGAGTTATGTTTAAGAAGTTATTCCACTTTCTAATCAGGATATCCATGTTTAACCTGTTTTGACATATGGCAAGTTCTGCAATCTTCTAATCAAACCAGGATGAATTACTATGTAAGAAGCTTGATTTGGAACCATTATTCAGTGGAGAGTATCCATGAATTTGAATCAATCCCAAAGGAGTTATGTTTAAGAAGTTATTCCACTTTCTAATCAGGATATACATGTTTAGCTTGTTTGGACATATGGCAAGTTCTTGAAGCTTCTAATAAAACCAGGATGGATCACTATGTAAGAAGCTTGATTTGTAACCATTATTCAGTGGAGAGTATCCATGAAGTTGTATCAATCTCAAAGGAGTTATGTTTAAGAAGTTATTCCACTTTTTAATCAGGATATTCATGTTTAGCCTGTTTGGACATATGGTAAGTTCTTGAAGCTTCTAATCAAACCACGAGGAATCACTACGTAAGAAGCTTGATTTGGAACTATTATTCAGTGGAGAGTATCCATGAAGTTGAATAAATCCCAAAGGATTAATGTTTAAGAAGTTATTCCACTTTCTAATCAGGATATCCATGTTTAGCCTGTTAGGACATATGGCAAGTTCTTTATGCTTCTAATTAAACTAGGATGAATCACTATGTAAAACGCTTGATTTAGAACCATTAATAAATGGAGAGTCTTTCATGAAGTTAAATAAATCCTATAGGATTTATGTTTAAGAAGTTATTCCACTTTCTAATCAGGATATCCATTTTTAGCCTGTTTGGACATATGGCAAGTTCTTCATGCTTCTAAACAAACCAAGATGAATCACTACGTAATAAGCTTGATCTGGAATCATTATTCAGCGGAGAATATCCATGAAGTTGAATCAATCCCAAAGGAGTTATGTTTAAGAAGTTATTCTACTTTCTACTCAGGATATCCATGTTTAGCCTGTTTGGACATATGGCAAGTTCTTGTAGCTTCTAATCAAACCAGGATGAATCACTATGTAAGAAGCTTGATTTGGAACCGTTATTCAGTGGAGAGTATCCATCAAGTTGTATCAATCTCAAAGGAGTTATGTTTAAGAATTTATTTCACTTTCTAATCAGGATATTCATGTTTAGCCTTTTTGGACATATGGTAAGTTCTTGAAGCTTCTAATCAAACCACGATGAATCACTACGTAAGAAGCTTGATTTGGAACCATTATTCAGTGGAGAGTATCCATGAAGTTGAATAAATCCTAAAGGATTTATGTTTAAGAAGTTATTCCACTTTCTAATCCGGATATCCTTGTTTAGTCTCTTTGGACATATGGCAAGTTCTGCAAGCTTCTAATCAAACCAGGATCAATTACTATGTAAGAATCTTGATTTGGAACCATTATTAAGTGGATATTATCAATGAAGTTGAATAAATCCCAAAGGATTTATGTTAAAGAAGTTATTTCACTTTCTAATCAGGATATCCATGTTTAGCCTGTTTGGACATATGGCAAGTTCTTCAAGCTTCTAATCAAACCAGGTTGAATCACTATGTAAGAAGCTTGATTTGGAACCATTATTCAGTGGATAGTATCCATGAAGTTTAATAAATCCCAAAGGAGTTATGTTTAAGAAGTTATTCCACTTTCTAATCAGGATATCCATGTTTAGCTTGTTTGGACATATGGCAAGTTCCTGAAGCTTCTAATAAAACCAGGATGAATCACTATGTAAGAAGCTTGATTTGGAACAATTATTCAGTGGAGAGTATCCATGAAGTTGAATATATCCCAAAGGAGTTATGTTGAAGAAGTTATTCCACTTTCTAATCAGGATATCCATGTTTAGCATGTTTTGACATATGGCAAGTTCTGCAAGCTTCTAATCAAACCAGGATGAATTACTATGTAAGAAGCTTGATTTGGAACAATTATTCAGTGGAGAGTATCCATGAAGTTGAATAAATCCCAAAGGAGTTATGTTTAAGAAGTTATTCCACTTTCTAATCAGGATATCCATGTTTAGCCTGTTTGGACATATGGTAAGTTCTTGAAGCTCCTAATCAAACCAGGATGAATCACTATGTAAGAAGATTGATTTGGAAACATTATTCAGTGGATAGTATCCATGAATTTGAATAAATCCCAAAGGAGTTATGTTTAAGAAGTTATTCCACTTTCTAATCAGGATATCCATGTTTAGCCTGTTTGGACATATGGCAAGTTCTTTATGCTTCTAAACAAACCAAGATGAATCACTATGTAATAAGCTTGATCTGGAACCATTATTCAGTGTAGAGTATCCATGAAGTTGAATCAATCCCAAAGGAGTTATGTTTAAGAAGTTATTTCACTTTCTAATCAGGATATTCATGTTTAGCTTGTTTGGACATATGGCAAGTTCTTCAAGCTCCTAATCAAACCAGGATGAATCACCATGTAAGAATATTTATTTGAACCATTATTCAGTGGAGAGTATCCATGAAGTTGAATAAATCCCAAAGGATCTATATTTAAGAAGTTATTCCATTTTCTAATCAGGATATCCTTGTTTAGCCTCTTTGGACATATGGCAAGTTCTGTAAGCTTCTAATTAAACCAGGCTGTATTACTATGTAAGAATCTTGATTTGGAACCATTATGAAGTGGAAAGTATCCATGAAGTTGAATAAATCCCAAAGGATTTATGTTAAAGAAGTTATTTCACTTTCTAATCAGGATATCCATGTTTAGCCTGTTTGGACATATGGCAAGTTCTTCAAGCTTCTAATCAAACCAGGATGAATCACTATGTAAGAAGCTTGATNGTTATGTTTAAGAAGTTATTCCACTTTATAATCAGGATATCCATGTTTAGCCTGTTTTGACATATGGCAAGTTCTGCAAGCTTCTAATAAAACCAGGATGAATTACTATGTAAGAAGCTTGATTTGGAACCATTATTCAGTGGAGAGTATCCATGAAGTTGAATCAATCCCAAAGGAGTTATGTTTAAGAAGTTATTCCACTTTCTAATCAGGATATCTATGTTTAGCTTGTTTGGACATATGGCAAGTTCTTGAAGCTTCTAATAAAACTAGGATGAATCACTATGTAAGAAGCTTGATTTGGAACCATTATTCAGTGGAGAGTATCCATGAAGTTGAATAAATCCTAAAGGAGTTATGTTGAAGAAGTTATTCCACTTTCTAATCAGGATATCCATGTTTAGCATGTTTTGACACATGGCAAGTTCTGCAAGCTTCTAATCAAACCAGGATGAATTACTATGTAAGAAGCTTGATTTGGAACAATTATTCAGTGGAGAGTATCCATGAACTTGAATAAATCCCAAAGGAGTTATGTTTAAGAAGTTATTCCACTTTCTAATCAGGATATCCATGTTTAGCCTGTTTGGACATATGGTAAGTTCTTGAAGCTCCTAATCAAACCAGGATGAATCACTATGTAAGAAGATTGATTTGGAAACATTATTCAGTGGATAGTATCCATGAAGTTGAATAAATCCCAAAGGGGTTATGTTTAAGAAGTTATTCCACTTTCTAATCAGGATATCCATGTTTAGCCTGTTTGGTCATATGGCAAGTTCTTCAAGGTTCTAATCAAACCAGGATGAATCACTATGTAAAAAGCTTGATTTGGAACCATTAGTCAATGGAGAGTCTTTCTTGAAGTTAAATAAATCCCATAGGAGTTATGTTTAAGAAGTTATTTTACTTTCTAATCAGGATATCCATGTTTAGCATGTTTGGACATATGGCAAGTTCTTCAAGCTTCTAACTAAACAAGGATGTATCACTATGTAAAAACTTTATTTGGAACCATTAATCAATGGAGAGTCTTTCATGAAGTTGAATAAATCTCACAGGAGTTATGTTTAAGAAGTTATTCCACTTTCTAATCAGGATATCCATGTTTAGCCTGTTTGGACATATGGCAAGTTCTTCAAGCTTGTAATCAAACTAGGATGAATCACTATGTAAGAAGTTTTATTTGGAACCATTATTCAGTGGAGAGTATCCATAAAGTTAAATAAATCCCAAAGGAGTTATGTTTAAGAAGTTATTCCACTTTCTAATCATGATATCCATGTTTAGCCTGTTTGGACATATGGCAAGTTCTTCAAGCTCCTAATCAAACCAGGATGAATCACTATGTAAGAATATTTACTTGGAACCATTATTCAGTGGAGAGTATCCATGAAGTTGAATAAATCCCAAAGGAGTTATGTTTAAGAAGTTATTCCACTTTCTAATCAGGATATCCATGTTTAGCCTGTTTGGACATATGGTAAGTTCTTGAAGCTCCTAATCAAACCAGGATGAATCACTATGTAAGAAGATTGATTTGGAAACATTATTCAGTGGATAGTATCCATGAAGTTGAATAAATCCCAAAGGAGTTATGTTTAAGAAGTTATTCCACTTTCTAATCAGGATATCCATGTTTAGCCTGTTTGGACATATGGCAAGTTCTTTATGCTTCTAAACAAACCAAGATGAATCACTATGTAATAAGCTTGATCTGGAACCATTATTCAGTGTAGAGTATCCATGAAGTTGAATCAATCCCAAAGGAGTTATGTTTAAGAAGTTATTTCACTTTCTAATCAGGATATTCATGTTTAGCTTGTTTGGACATATGTCAAGTTCTTCAAGCTCCTAATCAAACCAGGATGAATCACCATGTAAGAATATTTATTTGGAACCATTATTCAGTGGAGAGTATCCATGAAGTTGAATAAATCCCAAAGGATTTATATTTAAGAAGTTATTCCATTTTCTAATCAGGATATCCTTGTTTAGCCTCTTTGGACATATGGCAAGTTCTGCAAGCTTCTAATTAAACCAGGCTGAATTACTATGTAAGAATCTTGATTTGGAACCATTATGAAGTGGAAAGTATCCATGAAGTTGAATAAATCCCAAAGGATTTATGTTAAAGAAGTTATTTCACTTTCTAATCAGGATATCCATGTTTAGCCTGTTTGGACATATGGCAAGTTCTTCAAGCTTCTAATCAAACCAGGATGAATCACTATGTAAGAAGCTTGATT
>MU107657.1:20749-38589 GCA_012274485.2 Sinapis alba | reverse complement strand
CCTATCAGTACGTATGGGTAATTTTTCATGTACTGATGGGACCAGTCCCGACAGTCCATGGCCTGTTTAGTTAAACCCTTTCATTCAGTTTGGATAAGGCTGATTATATCAGCCTATCAGTACGTATGGGTCAATTTTTCATGGCCTGATGGACCAGTCTGGACAGTCCTTGGTCCTTGCAGGCAGTACGGATGGTTGATCGTATAATCCTATAAGAATGTATTGTCATTTTTCATGTACTAATGGGACCAGTCTGGACAGTCCTTGGTCCGTTGAGTTAATTCTTCCATTCAGTACGGATAAGCCTGATCATATGAGCCTATCAATACGTATGGGAAGATTTTTCATGGCTTGATGGACAAGTCTGGACAGTCCTTGGTCCATCAAGGCAGTACGGATGGCTAATCGTATCAGCCTATCAGTATGTATGGGTCATTTTTCATGTACAGGTGGGACCAGTCTTGACAGTCCATGGTCCGTTCAGTTAAGTCCTTCCGTTTAGTACGGATAAGGCTGATCATTTTAGCCTATCAATACGTGTGGGTCGATTTTTCATTGCCAGATGGACCAGTCTGGACAGCCCTTGGTCCATGCAAGCAGTATGAATTGCTGATTGTAAGCCTATCAATACGTTTGGTTAATTTTCATGTACTGATGGGACCAGTCTGGACAGTCCTTGGTCCGCTAAGTTAAATCCTTCCATTCAGTACGCATAAGGCTGATCATAACAGCATATCAGTACGTGTGGGTCAATTTTTCATGGCCTGATGGACCAAACTGGATTGTCCTTGGTCCATCCAGGCAGTGCGGATGGCTCATCGTACCAACCTATCAGTACGTATTGGTCATTTTTCATGTACTGATTGGACCAGTCTGAACAGTCCATGGTTGTTGAGGTAAATCGTTCCATTCAGTACGGATAATGTCATGTCCCCGATCCGGGAGATGATCGTTAGGATCGTCCTTGGGGATAGGAGACTCACTAATCAGGTCATGTGACCTAAGAACAAGTGTGTTATGGCCTTGAAGTAAGGTCAAGGGATTCAGGAAACTGAGACTTAACCAAAACAAGGAAGAGGTAAGCTGAAGGGAGCTGGACAAGTAATCCGGTAGTTGGACAAGGTGCGGATGAAGCTCAACCAGCTAGGTGGAGCTTGGAGGTAGCTCACACAGTGTAAGTCAGCTCACTGGAGCTGGTGGACTAGCTCACCCAGCTGAGGCAGCTAGCAGTCAGCTCATCTCAGCTAGGAGTAGTGTTAGGGTCCTGGGCAGTTGGACCAGTCCGGGCTATGGTCGGGTCAGGTGGATGGTCCGTGTGGTCCGGCCATTGGGGCAATGGATCAGGTGGTCCATATGCTCGGTCCAGGGGCTTGGGATTGGGTCTAGGCACGTGGGGGATCTGCCAGGGGACAGTTACTGGCCAAGGGATGGCAAGGGAGGCAGTTATGGTCGATGGGGTGCAAAGGGAGCAAGAGGTGCCCCTTAGCCTACCAAATGGCACCCATTCGGCCAGGGCAGTTACCCACGCCTTCTTCTATATATATGGGACCCTGGGCACGAAAATTGCCATCATTATTCAGAGGAGACACAGAGAAAACTCCAGAGAGACAAGAGGAGAAAGGGAAAGAGAGATCAGCCCTTAACAAGGCTGATATTGCTTGTTTGGGTGAATCCGGTAAGGATGATTGTTCAATGAAGGCCGTGGCTTTGCAGGCATAAAAGGGCTTCCTGCTTCACCCTGAAACACCAAGAAAATAAGAGAAAAACATAGAGATGGTCGGATTCAACATCCAAGACCAGGAGTGGTGTGAAGGCAGCAAAGAGGCAGTGTAGAGGGCAATCAAGAGGGGAGTGGAGAACGACCCTCTGATAGGTTTTGATTATTGTTTGCCACGCCCTGGGCTTACTCTACATCCATAGAACACACGCAAATAGCCTGGAGATATTATGGAGGACCGGAATTCAATCCCAATGGATGAGACAGCCTTGAAGGCAGATGGGTGTAGAAAGGCAGTTTCATGAGCAACAAAGGGGGAAGTGATGCACGACCCTTGGGTGGTATTTGATCATGGATGGACACGTCCTAGGCTTCCTCTGTGTCCTGGTAACACACGCAAATGGTAAGGATAGAAGGGAGAAGACCAGACTCCACTCTCAAAGGCCAAGACAGCCTTGAAGGCGGATGCAGTGCAGAAACTGGTTTCATGGGAGTTCCATGGATGGGAACTTTGGTGCGACCCTTGATTGGATCTTATCAATACTGGAGGTATGTGATAAGACTTGATGGAGGTGTGCTCTGGAAGAGCAAGACCTCAGTTGACAAGGGATGGCACAAGATCTACAAACATCATTGATAAGGTAACATGTTTATGATTACTTTCTAGTTATATTGCTGTCTCTTGTGGTGTGGTTAAGGTCAGGTATGGCACGCCCATTGAAGACCATATATTATGGTGTAAACTAAGGATCCAGTACCCTGATAGAAGGGGCGGATCATGGCTGATCTAACTCATCCATGTGGGATGATAGTTAGATGGTATTCATTGGATGGTGACCCATGATGGATCATGGATTGTGTTGGGTTTGATCATGGTGTGAACCATTGATCCGGCCTGTTGAGGAGTCACATGGGAGTCCTAGTATAAGGGGAACCATGGGGAGTGCAAGGTTCAATTCGTTTGGAACCAACAGCAAGCAAAGGAGATGAGCAAGGCTAGTACTTGTGGGCATAGACCACAAGTATGGAGCCGGTGTGTTTATACAAGGAAGGCCGTGTGTGATCTGATCATGGGCAAGGATAGACGACCTGATCCATAGATGATGGATCAAGGTGTCTGATCTGATGGATCAAAGGATGCACCGGTTGTAAGAGAAAGATTAATCGGTTCCATTGGGACATGGTTCCATGGCCGGTTAGGTAAGTGTGAAGACTCATCAGTTATGAGTCATGTGGGGTGGTTGGTTGATTGACTTGGGATCTGATGGGCATTATTAGTCCATGAGAGGACTTGACTCCAGGGGAGCATACCCCTAATACATGGAGGCACTGAACCAAGGCCTTGGCCGGTTCAGGAGCATAGTCCTTGGCCCTTGGCCGGACTGATCATGGCCGAGATCTATATGATCTAGGCCGAATTTGGGGAAACCCTTTTGGGAATATCTTAGTGGTGATTTATCATGAATTATCATGAATTTTAATTAGTTTTTCGGAATTGATTTGATGATGTCAAATTCGACTGAATGGAGTGATCATGATCAGAATCCATATGGTCTGGGTCGATTCATTGGATTCTGATTATGGGAATCTCTTAGTGGAGAATTATCAGGAGTTTTCATGAATTTTAATTAATTTTTGGAGCATGTTTGCTTGAGGTCGTTTTTGTAGCTGAAGACTTCCCAAAGGTACTTGGTCAGTGGGGGTGGTTGGCTGAATGACTAAGTACAAAGGGGAAGGGTTCATACAGGTATAAGGAATATGTAGGAGTGGACGGGAAGCTGGACGAAGCTACCTCGCAGCTCGATCAGCTGGAAGAGGTGGAACCTCAAGTGAAGTGGTTCAGCTCAGCTAGCTGGATAAGCTAGCTAAACAGCTAAGTCAGCTGGGTCCGATGAGCTAACAAGCTCCGTGGATGTGGCAAAGGTAAGATCTAGCAATTGTTTGCTTAGATCTAGATAGAATGGTTAGGAGAATGGAACCTCGTAACTGGTATGACTTGGTTTAGGTAGGATCGACCTTTGAGCTAGCTGGTAGTTGAGTGTACTAACCATTAGCTGAGGTGATTCGACCGGACCAATATTAGATTGGAGTTAGTCCAATGGTTAAGTAGAGAATATTCCGCTGTGCATAAATTGAAAGGATCTAAGATAGGGAATGACTAAGGTAGTCTTTAACTAAAGAGCTAAGTAAACCTTCGCCTTAAGGGCAATCTATAAAAGAAAAGGTTGAAAAATTGAGAGGTTCGGTCAGTGTGTGGACCGAGCAACGTGAGGCATCGACCGCGGCCTAGACGGCCGGGTTCGGGTCTTACAGATAAGGCTGATCATATCAACCTATCAGTACGTATGGGTCGATTTTTCATGGCCTGATGGACCAGTCTGGGCAGTCCTTGGTCCTTCCAGGCAGTAGGGATGGCTGATCGTATAAGCCTATAAGAACGTATGGTCATTTTTCATGACTAATGGGACCAGTCTTGACAGTCCATGGTCCGTTGAGTTAAATCCTTCCATTCAATACGGATAAGGCTGATCATATCAGCATATCAGTACGTGTGGGTCGATTTTTCATGGCCTGGTGGACCAGTCTGGACAGTACTTGGTCCTTCTAGGCCGTACGGATGGCTGATCGTACCAGCCTATTAGTGTGTATTGGTCATTTTTCATGTACTGATTGGACCAGTCTGAACAGTCCATGGTCTGTTGAGTTAAATCCTTCCATTCAGTACGGATAAGGCTGATAATATCAGGCTATCAGTACGTGTGTGTCAATTTTTCATGGCCTGATGGACCAGTCTGGATAGTCCTTGGTCCATCCAGGCAGTACGGATGGCTGATCGTATCAGCCTATCAGTATGTAAGGGTCATTCTTCATGTATTGATGGGACCAGTCCCGACAGGTCATGGCCCGTTGAGTTAAACCCTTTCATTCAGTTTGGATAAGGCTGATCATATCAGCCTATCAGTACGTATGGGTTGATTTTTCATGGCCTGATGGACCAGTCTGGACAGTCCTTGTTCCTTCCAGGCAGTACGGATGGCTGATCGTACCAGCCTATCAGTGTGTATTGGTCATTTTTCATGTACTGATTGGACCAGTCTGAACAGTCCATGGTCTGTTGAGTTAAATCCTTCCATTCAGTACGGATAAGGCTGATCATATCAGCCTATCAGTACGTGTGGGTCATTTTTTCATGGCCTAATGGACCAGTCTGGATAGTCCTTGGTCCATCCAGGCAGTACGGATGGCTGATCGTATCAGCCTATCAGTATGTAAGGGTCATTCTTCATGTACTGATGGTACCAGTCCCGACAGGTCATGTCCCGTTGAGTTAAACCCTTTCATTCAGTTTGGATAAGGCTGATGATATCAGCCTATCAGTACGTATGGGTCGATTTTTCATGGCCTGATGGACCAGTCTGGACAGTCCTTGTTCCTTCCAGGCAGTACGGATGGCTGATCGTATCAGCCTATCAGTACGTATGGGTCATTTTTCATGTACAGGTGGGACCACTCTTGACAGTCCATGGTCCGTCGAGTTAAGTCCTTCCGTTCAGTACGGATAAGGCTGATCATATCAGCCTATCAGTATGTGTGGGTCAATTTTTCATGGTCAGATGGACCACTCTGAACGGTCCTTGGTCCATCCAGGCAATACGGATTGCTGATCGTATAGGCCTATCAATACATATGGGTAATTTTTCATGTACTGATGGGACCAGTCTGGACAGTCCATTGTCCGTTGAGTTAAATCCTTCCATTCAGTACGGATAAGGCTGATCATATCAGCATATCAATACGTGTGGGTCGATTTTTCATGGCCTGATGGACCATGATGGACAGTCTTTAGTCCTTCCAGGCAGTACGGATGGCTGATCGTACCAGCCTATCTGTACGTATTGGTCATTTTTCATGTACTGATGGGACCAGTCTGAACATTTCATGGTCTGTTGAGTTAAATCCTTCCATTCAGTACGGATCAGGCTGATCATATCAGCCTATCAGTACGTGTGGGTTAATTTTTCATGGCCTGATGGACAAGTCTGGACAGTCCTTGGTCCATCATGGCAGTACGGATGGCTGATTGTATCAGGCTATCAGTATGTATGGGTCATTTTTCATGTACTGATGGGACCAGTCTGGACAGTCCATGGTCCATTGAGTTAAATTCTTCCATTCAGTACGGATAAGGCTGATCATATCTGTCTATCAGTACGTATGGCTCGATTTTTCATTGCCTGATGGACCAGTCTGGACAGTCCTTTGTCCTTCCAGGCAGTACTAATGGCTGATGGTATCAGCCTATCAGTACGTATGGGTTATTTTTCATGTACTGATTGGAGCAGTCCGGACAGTCCATGGTCCGTTGAGTTAAATCCTTCCATTCAGTTGTGATAAGGCCGATCAGATCATCCTATCAGTACGTATGGGTCGATTTTTCATGGCTTGATGGACCAGTCTAGACAGTCGTTGGTCCTTCCAGGCAGTACGGATGGCTGATCGTATCAGCCTATGAGTATGTATGGGTCAATTTTTAATCTAAATATGGGACTAGTTTTGACAGTCTATGGTCCATTTAGTGAAGTCCTTCCATTCAGTTCGGATAAGGCTGATCATATCAGCCTATCAGTACATATGGGTCAATTTTTTATGGCCTGGTGGACCAGTCTCGACAGTCCTTTGTCCTTCCAGGCAGTACGGATGGCTGATCATAACAACCTATCAGTATGTATGGGTCATTTTTCATGTACTGATGGGACCACCCCGGACAGTCCATGGTCTAATGAGTTAAATCCTTCCATTCGGTACAATTAAGGCTGATCATATCAGCCTATCAGTACGTATGGGTTGATTTTTCATGGCCTGGTGGACCATTCTTGACAGTGCTTGGTCCATCCAGGCTGTACGGATGGTTGATTATATCAGCCTATCAGTATGTATGGGTCATTTTTCATGTACTGATGGGACCACTCTGGACAGTCCAGGGTCAGTTGAGTTAAATCCTTCCATTCAGTACGGATAAGGCTGATCATATCAGCCTATCAAAATGTGTGGGTCGATTTTTCATGGCCTAGTGGACAACTCTGGCAGTCCTTGGTCCTTCCAGGCAGTACGGATGGCTGATCGTATCAGCCTATCAGTACATATGGGGCATTTTTCATGTACTGATAGGACCAGTCCGGACAGTCCATGGTCTGTTGAATTAAATCCTTCTATTCAGTACGGTTAACACTTATCATATCAGTCTATCAGTACGTATGGGTCGATTTTTCATTGCCTTATAGACCAATTTGGACAGTCCTTTGTCCTTCCAGGCAGTACGGAAGGCTGATCATATGAACCTATCAGTACGTATGGGTCATTTTTCATGTACTGATTGGACCAGCCCGGACAGTCCATGGTCTGTTGAGTTAAATAGTTCCATTCAGTACCGTTAAGACTGATCATATCCGTCTATCAGTACGTATGGGTCGATTTTTCATGGCCTGGTGGACCAGTCTGGGCAGCCCTTGGTCCTTCCAGGCAGTACGAATGGCTGATCGTACCAGCCTATCAGTACATATGGGGCATTTTTCATGTACTGATAGGACCAGTCCGGACAGTCCATGGTCTGTTGAATTAAATCCTTCTGTTCAGTACGGTTAACACTTATCATATCAGTCTATCAGTACGTATGGGTCGATTTTTCATTGCCTTATAGACCACTTTGGACAGTCCTTTGTCCTTCCAGGCAGTACGGAAGGCTGATCATATCAACCTATCAGTACGTATGGGTCATTTTTCATGTACTGATGGAACCAGCCCGGACAGTCCATGGTCTTTTGTGTTAAATCCTTCCATTCAGTACCGTTAAGACTGACCATATCAGTCTATCAGTACGTATGGGTCCATTTTTCATGGCCTGGTGGACCAGTCTGGACAGTGCTTGGTCCTTCCAGGTAGTATGGATGGCTGATGGTATTAGCCTATCAGTACGTATGGGTCATTTTTCATGTACTGATGGGACCATTCCGGACAGTACTTGGTCCATTGAGTTAATCCTTCCAGTCAGTACAGATAAGACTGATCAGCCTATCATTACGTATGGGTCAATTTTTCATTGCCTAATGGACCCCTCTGACAGTCCTTGGTCCATCCAGGCAGTACGGATGGATGATCGTATCAGCCTATCTGTATGGGTCATTTTTCATGTACTGATAGGACCAGTCTGGACAGTCCATGGTCTGTTGAGTTAAATCCTTCAATTTAGTACGGATAGGCTGATCATATCAGCCTATCAGTACGTATGGGTAGATTTTTAATGGCCTGATGGACAAGTCTAGACAGTCCTTGGTCCTTCCAGGCAGTACGGATTGCTGATCGTATCAGCCAATCAGTACGTATGGGTCATTTTTGGTGTACTGATGGGATTAGTACGGACAGTCCATGGTCCATTGAGTTAAATCCTTCCATTCAGTACGGTTAAGGCTGATTATATCAGCCCATCGGTACGTATGGGTCGATTTTTTCTGGCCTGATGGACCACTCTGGACAGTCCTTGGTCCATCCAGACAGTACGGATGGCAGATCGTATCAGCATATCAGTACGTATGGGTCATTTTTCATGTACTCATGGGACCAGTCTGGACCATCCATGGTCAGTTCAGTTAAATCCTTCCATTTAGTACGGAGAAGGCTGATTATATCTGGCTATCAGTACGTATGGATCGATTTTTCATGGCTTGATGGACTAGTCTGGATAGTCCTTGCTCCTTCCAGGCCGTACGGATAGCTGATGGTATCAGCCTATCAGTATGTATGGGTTATTTTTCATGTACTGATGGGACCAGTCTGATCAATCCATGGTCCGTTGAGTTAAATCATTCCATTCAGTTTGGATAAGGCTGATCGTATCAGCCTATCTGTATGTACGGGTTGATTTTTCATGGCCTAATAACACTCTTGACAGTCCATGGTCCTTCTAGGAAGTACGGATGACTGATCGTATCAGCCTATCAGTACTTATGGGTCGTTTTCATGTACTGTTGGGACCAGTCTCGGCAGTCGCCTATCAATACTTATTAGTCATTTTTCATGTTTTGATGGGACCAATCCGGACAGTCCATGATCCGTTGACTTAAATCCTTCCATTCAGTATGGATAAGGCTCATCATATCAGCTTATCAATACGTATGGGTTGATTTTTCATGGCCAGATGTACCAGTCTGGACAGTCCCTGGTCCGTCCAGGCAGTCCGGATGGCTAATCTTATCAGCTTATCAATACGTATTGGTAATTTTCATGTACCGATGAGACCAGTCCGGAGAGTCAATGATCCGTTGAGTTAAATCCTTCCATTCAGTATGGATAAGGCTCATCATATCAGCTTATCAATACGTATGGGTTGATTTTTCATGGCCAGATGTACCAGTCTGGACAGTCCCTGGTCCGTCCAGGCAGTCCGGATGGCTAATCTTATCAGCTTATCAATACGTATTGGTAATTTTCATGTACCGATGAGACCAGTCCGGACAGTCAATGATCCGTTGAGTTAAATCCTTCCATTCAGTATGGATAAGGCTGATCATATCAGCATATCAGTACGTATGGGTTGATTTTTCATGGCCTAATGGACCAGTCTGGACAGTCCTTGGTCCATCCAGGCAGTACGGATGGCTAATAGTATCATCATATCAGTACGTATGGGTCATTTTTCATGTACTGATGGGTCCAGTCTGGACAGTCCATGGTCCGTTGAATTAAATCTTTCCATTCAGTACGGTGAAGGCTGACCATATAAGCCTATCATTACATAAGGGTCGATTTTTCATGGCGTAGTGGACCACTCTCGACAATCCTTGGTCCATCCTAGCAGTACGGATGGCTGATAGTATTATCCTATCAGTATGTATGGACCATTTTTCATGTACTGATGGGACCAGCCTGGACAGTCCATGGTCCGTTGAATTAAATCCTTCCATTTAGTACAGATAAGGCTGATATGATCAGTATGTATGGGTCAATTTTTTCATGGCATGATGGACCAGTATAGACAGTTCTTGGTACTTCCAGGCTTTACGGATGGCTGCTGGTATTAGCCTATCAGTACGCATGGGTCATTTTTCATGTACTGATGGGACCAGTCCGGACAGTCCATGGTCCGTTGAGTTAAATTCTTCCATTCAGTTTGGATAAGGCTTATCATATCTGCCTATTGGTATGTATGAGTAGATTTTTCATGGCCTTATGGACCAATCTGGACAGTCTGTGGTCATTCCAGGCAGTATGGATAGATGATCATATCAGCCTATCAGTACATATGGGTCATTTTTCATGTACTGATGGGACTTGTCTGGACCGTCCATAGTCTGTTGAGTTAAATGCTTCCATTCACTACGAATAAGGCTGATCATTTCAGCCTATCAGTATGTAAGGGTCTATTTTTAATGGCCTGATGGACCAGTCTGGACAATCCTTTGTCCTTCCAGGCAGTATGGATGGCTGATCGTATCAGCCTATCAGTACGTATGGGTCATTTTTTCATGTACTGATGGGACTAGTTTGGACTGTCCATGGTCCGTTGAGTTAAATCCTCCCATTCAATACAGATAAGGCTGATAATTTCAGCCTATCAGTATGAATGGGTCAATTTTTCATGGCCTGGTGGACCAGTCTGGATAGTCCTTGGTCCTTCCAGGCAGTACGGATGGCTGATGGTATCATTTTTCACGTACTGATGGTACCAGTCCGGACAGTCCATTGTCCGTTGAGTTAATCCTTCAATTTAGTTTGGATGAGGCTGATAATATCATCCTATCAGTACGTATGGGTCGATTTTCATGGCCTGATTGACCAGTCAGGACAGTCCTTGGTCTTTCCAGGCAGTATGGATGGCTGATTGTATCAGCCTATCTGTACGTATGTGTCATTTTTCATGTACTGATGGGACCAGTCTGCACAGTCCATGGTCCGTTGAATTAATTCTTTCCATTCAGTACGGTGAAGGCTGATCAGATCAGCCTATCAGTATGTATGGGTCGATTTTTCAAGGCCTAATGGACCACTCTGGACAATCCTTGGTCCATCCTAGCAGTACGGATGGCTGATCGTATCAGCCAATCAATACGTATTGGTCATTTTTCATGGCCTGATGGACCACTCTAGACAATCCTTGGTCCTTCCAGGCAGTACGGATGGCTAATCGTATCAGCCAATCAATATGTATTGGGTATTTTTCATGTACTGATGAGACCAGTCCGGAGAGTCCATGATCCGTTTAGTTAAATCCTTCCATTCAGAATGGATAAGGCTGGTTATATAAGCCTATCAGTACGTATGGGTCGATTTTTCATGGCCTGATGGACCAGTCTCGAGATTCTTGGTCCTTCCAGGCAGTACGGATGGCTGATCGTATTAGCCTATCAGTACGTATGGGTCATTTTTTATGTACTGATGGGACCAGTCCGGACAGTCCATGGTCAATCCTGAGTTAAATCCTTCCATTAAGTACAGATAAGGCTGATCATAACAGCCTTTCAGTACATATGGGTCGATTTTTCATAGCCTGATGGACAAGTCTGAACAGTAATTGGTCCTTCCAAGCAGTACAATGGTTGATCGTATCAGCCTATCATTACGTATGGGTCATTTTTCATCTACTGATGGGAACAGTCCGGACAGTCCATGGTCCATTGAGTTAAATTCTTTCAATCAGTACGGATAAGGCTGATCATATCAGCCTATCAGTACGTATGGGTCGATTTTTCATGGCCTGATGGACCAGTCTGGACAGTCCTTGGTCCATCCAGGCAGTACGGATGTCTGATAGTATCAGCCTACCAGTACGTATGGGTCATTTTTTATGTACTGATGGGAACAGTCCGGACAGTCCATGGTCCATTGAGTTAAATCCTTCCATTCAGTACGGATAAGGCTGATCATAACAGCCTTTCAGTACATATGGGTCGATTTTTCATGGCCTGATGGACCAGTCTGAACAGTAATTGGTCCTTCCAAGCAGTACGAATGGCTGATAGTATCAGCCTATCTGTAGGTATGGGTCATTTTTTTATGTACTGATGGGACCAGTCCGGACAGTCCATGGTCCATTGAGTTAAATCCTTCTATTCAGTACGGATAAGGCTGATCATAACAGCCTTTCAGTACATATGGGTCGATTTTTCATGTCCTGATGGACCAGTCTGAACAGTAATTGGTCCTTCCAAGCAGTAAGAATGGCTGATCGTATGAGCCTATCATTACGTATGGGTCATTTTTCATGTACTGATGGGACCAGTCCGGACAGTCCATGGTCCATTGAGTTAAATTCTTCCATTCTGTACGTATGGGTCGATTTTTCATGGCCTGATGGACCAGTCTGGACAGTCCTTGGTCCTTCCAGGCAGTACGGATGGCTGATAGTATCAGCCTATCAGTACGTATGTGTCATTTTTTTATGTACTGATGGGACCAGTCCGTACAGTCCATGGTCCATTGAGGTAAATCCTTCCATTCAGTACATATAAGGCTGATCATAACAGCCTTTAAGTACATATGGGTCGATTTTTCATCCTCTTATGGACCAGTCTGAACAGTAATTGGTGCTTCCAAGCAGTACGAATGGCTGATCGTATCAGCCTATCATTTTTCATGTACTGATGGGACCAGTCCGGACAGTCCATGGTCCACTGAGTTAAATTCTTCCATTCAGTACGTATGGGTCGATTTTTCATGGCCAGATGGACCAGTCTGGACAGTCCTTGGTCCTTCCAGGCAGTACAGATGGCTGATCGTATTAGCCTATCAATAATTATTGGTCATTTTTCATGTATTGAAGGGACCAGTCCGGACAGTCTATGATCCGTTGAGTTAAATCCTTCCATTCAGTATGGATAAGGCTGATCATATCAGCATATCAGTAGATATGGTTTGATTTTTTATGGCCTGATGGACCAGTCTGGATAGTCCTTAGTCCTTTCAGGCAGTACGGATGGTTGATCGTATCAGCCTATCAGTATGTATGGGTTATTTTTCATGTACTAATGGGACCAGTCCGGACGGTTCATGGTCTATTGAGTTAATCCTTTTATTCAGTACGGATAAGGCTGATCATATCAGCCTATCAGTACGTATGGGTTGATTTTTCATGGCCAAATGGACCAGTCTGGACTGTCCTTGGTCCATCTAGGCAGTACGGATGGATGATATTATCTTCATATCAGTACGTATGGGTCATTTTTCATGTATTGATGGGACCAGTCAGGGCAGTACATGGTCCATTGAATTAAATTATTCTATCCAGTATAGACAGTTCTTGGTCCTTCCAGGCATTACGGATGGCTGACGGTATCAGCCTTTCAGTACGTATGGGTCATTTTTCATGTATTGATGGGACCAGTCCAGACAGTCAATTGTCCGTTGAGTTAAATCCTTCCATTCAGATTGGATAAGGCTGACCATATCTGCCTATCCGTACGTATTGGTCGATTTTTCAAGGCCTGATGGACAAGTGTGAACAGTCCTTTGTCCTTCCAGGCAGTACGGATGGCTGATCGTATAAGCCTATCAGTACGTATGGGTCATGCTTCATTTACTGATGGCACGAGCCTCGACAGTACATGGTCTGTTGAGTTAAATCCTTCCATTTAGTATGGATAAGGCTGATCATATCAGCCTATCAATATGTATGGGTCAATTTTTCATGACCTGATGGACCAGTCTGGATAGTCCTTCGTCTTCCAGGCAGTACAGATGGCTGATGGTATCAGCCTATCAGTATGTATGGGTCATTTTTCATGTACTGATGGGACCAGTCCGGACAGTCCATTGTCCGTTGAGTTAATCTTTCCATTTAGTTTGGATAAGGCTGATAATATCATCCTATCAGTACGTATGGGTCGGTTTTTCATGGCCTGATTTACCAGTCAGGACAGTCCTTGGTCCTTCCAGGCAGTACGGATGGCTGATTGTATCAGCCTATCAGTACGTATGGGTCATTTTTCATGTACTGATGGGACCTATCTGGACATTCCATGGTCCGTTGAATTAAATCTTTCCATTCAGTACGGTGAAGGCTGATCAGATCAGCCTATCAGTACGTATGGGTCGATTTTTCAAAGCCTAATGGACCACTCTAGACAATCATTGGTCCATCCTAGCAGTACGGATGGCTGATCGTATCAGCCAATCAATACGTATTTGGCATTTTTCATGTACTGATGAGACCAGTCCGGAGAGTCCATGATCCGTTGAGTTAAATCCTTCCCTTTAGTATGGATAAGGCTGGTCATATAAGCCTATCAGTACGTATGGGTAGATTTTTCATGGCCTGATGGACCAGTCTCGAGAGTCCTTGGTCCTTCCAGGCAGTGCGGATGGCTGATCGTATCAGCCTATAAGTACGTATGGGTCATTTTTTATGTACTGATGGGACCAGTCCGGACAGTCCATGGTCCATTGAGTTAAATCCTTCCATTCAGTACGGATAAGGCTGATCATAACAGCCTTTCAGGACATATGGGTCGATTTTTCAATCTAAACAGTAATTGGTCCTTCCAAGCAGTACAATGGTTGATCGTATCAGCCTATCATTACGTATGGGTCATTTTTCATGTACTGATGGGAACAGTCCGGACAGTCCATGGTCCATTGAGTTAAATTCTTCCAATCAGTACGGATAAGGCTGATCATAACAGCCTTTCAGTACATATGGGTCGATTTTTCATGGCCTAATGGACCAGTCTAAACAGTAATTGGTCCTTCCAAGCAGTACAATGGTTGATCGTATCAGCCTATCATTACGTATGGGTCATTTTTCATGTACTGATGGGAACAGTCCGGACAGTCCATGGTCCATTGAGTTAAATTCTTCCAATCAGTACGGATAAGGCTGATCATAACAGCCTTTCAGTACATATGGGTCGATTTTTCATGGCCTGATGGACCAGTCTGAACAGTAATTGGTCATTCCAAGCAGTACGAATGGCTGATCGTATCAGCCTATCATTACGTATGGGTCATTTTTCATGTACTGATGGGACCAGTCCGGACAGTCCAAGGTCCATTGAGTTAAATCCTTCCATTCAGTACGGATAAGGCTGATCATAACAGCCTTTTAGTACATATGGGTCGATTTTTCATGGCCTGATGGACCAGTCTGAACAGTAATTGGTCCTTCCAAGCAGTACGAATGGCTGATCGTATAAGCCTATTATTACGTATGGGTCATTTTCATGTACTGATGGGACCAGTCCGGACAGTCCATGGTCCATTGAGTTAAATTCTTCCATTCAGTAGTATGGGTCGATTTTTCATGGCCTGATGAACCAGTCTGGACAGTCCTTGGTCCTTCCAGGCAGTACGGATGGCTGATAGTATCAGCCTATCAGTACATATGGGTCATTTTTTTATGTACTGATGGGACCATTCCGTACAGTCCATGGTCCATTGAGTTAAATCCTTCCATTCAGTACAGATAAGGCTGATCATAACAGCCTTTAAGTACATATGGGTCGATTTTTCATCCTCTGATGGACCAGTCTGAACAGTAATTGGTCCTTCCAAGCACTAGGAATTGCTGACCGTATCTGCCTATCATTACGTATGGGTCATTTTTCATGTACTGATGGGACCAGTCCGGACAGTCCATGGTCCATTGAGTTAAATTCTTCCATTCAATACGTATGGGTCGATTTTTCATGGCCTAATGGACCAGTCTGCACAGTCCTTGGTCCTTCCAAGCAGTAAAAATGGCTGATCGTATTAGCCTATCAATAATTATTGGTCATTTTTCATGTATTGATGGGACCAGTCCGGACAGTCCATGATCCGTTGAGTTAAATCCTTCCATTCAGTATGGATAAGGCTGATCAGATCAGCTTATCAATACGTATGGGTTGATTTTTCATGGCCAGATGGACCAGTCTGGACAGTCCTTGGTCCATCCAGGCAGTCCGGATGGCTAATCTTATCAGCCTATCAATATGTATTGGTCATTTTCATGTATAGATGAGACCAGTCCGGACAGTCCATGATCCGTTGAGTTAAATCCTTCCATTCAGTATGGATAAGGCTGATCATATCAGCATATCAGTACATATGGTTCGATTTTTTATGGCCTGATGGACCAGTCTGGATAGTCCTTACTCCTTTCAGGCAATATGGATGGTTGATCGTATCAGCCTATCAGTATGTATGGGTTATTTTTCATGTACTGATGGGACCAGTCCGGATGGTTCATGGTCTATTGAGTTAATCCTTCTATTTGGTACGGATAAGGCTGATCATATCAGCCTATCAGTACGTATGGGTTGATTTTTCATGGCCTAATGGACCAGTCTGGATAGTCCTTGGTCCATCTAGGCAGTACGGATGGATGATAGTATCTTCATATCAGTACGTATGGGTCATTTTTCATGTATTGATGGGACCAGTCAAGACAGTACATGGTCCATTGAATTAAATCATTCCAATTAGTACGGTGGAGGCTGACAATATAAGCCTATCAGTACGTATGGGGTGATTTTTCATGGCGTATTGGACCACTCTCGACAATCCTTGGTCCATCCTAGCAGTACGGATGGCTAATCGTATCAGCCTATCAATATGTATGGGTCATTTTTCATGTACTGATGGGACTAGCCTGGACAGTCCATGTTTTGTTTAATTAAATCCTTCCATTTAGTACGGAAAAGGCTGATCATATCTGCCTATCAGTATGTATGGGTCAATTTTTTCATGGCATGATGGACCAGTATAGACAGTTCTTGGTCCTTCTAGGCATTACGGATGGCTGACGGTATCAGCCTTTCAGTACGTATGGGTCATTTTTCATGTATTGATGGGACTAGTCCAGACAGTCCATTGTCCGTTGAGTTAAATCCTTTCATTCAGTTTGGATAAGGCTGACCATATCTTCCTATCATTACGTATGGGTCAATTTTTCAAGGCCTGATGGACAAGTGTGAACAGTCCTTTGTCCTTCCAGGCAGTACGGATGGCTGATCGTATCAGCCTATCAGTACGTATGGGTCATGCTTCATTTACTGATGGCACCAGCCTAGACAGTACATGGTCAGTTGAATTAAATCCTTCCATTTAGTATGGATAAGGCTGATCATATCAACCTATCAATATGTATGGGTCAATTTTTCATGACCTGATGGACCAGTCTGGATAGTCCTTGGTCTTCCAGGCAGTACGGATGGCTGATGGTATCAGCCTATCAGTATGTATTGGTCATTTTTCATGTACTGATGGGACCAGTCCGGACAGTCCATTGTCCGTTGAGTTAATCTTTCCATTTTGTTTGGATAAGGCTGATAATATCATCCTATCAGTACGTATGGGTCGATTTTTCATGGCCTGATTTACCAGTCAGGACAGTCCTTGGTCCTTCCAGGCAGTACGGATGGCTGATTGTATCAGCCTATCAGTACGTATGGGTCATTTTTCATGTACTGATGGGACCTATCTGGACAGTCCATGGTCCGTTGAATTAAATCTTTCCATTCAGTACGGTGAAGGCTGATCAGATCAGCCTATCAGTACGTATGGGTTGATTTTTCAAGGCCTAATGGACCACTCTAGACAATCATTGGTCCATCCTAGCAGTACGGATGGCTGATCGTATCAGCCAATCAATACGTATTTTGCATTTTTTATGTACTGATGAGACCAGTCCGGAGAGTCCATGATCCGTTGAGTTAAATCCTTCCCTTTAGTATGGATAAGGCTGGTCATATAAGCCTATCAGTACGTATGGGTAGATTTTTCATGGCCTGATGGACCAGTCTCGAGAGTCCTTGGTCCTTCCAGGCAGTGCGGATGGCTGATCGTATCAGCCTATCAGTACGTATGGGTCATTTTTTATGTACTGATGGGACCAGTCCGGACAGTCCATGGTCCATTGAGTTAAATCCTTCCATTCAGTACGGATAAGGCTGATCATAACAGCCTTTCAGGACATATGGGTCGATTTTTCAATCTAAACAGTAATTGGTCCTTCCAAGCAGTACAATGGTTGATCGTATCAGCCTATCATTACGTATGGGTCATTTTTCATGTACTGATGGGAACAGTCCGGACAGTCCATGGTCCATTGAGTTAAATTCTTCCAATCAGTACGGATAAGGCTGATCATATCAGC
>MU107656.1:0-39105 GCA_012274485.2 Sinapis alba | reverse complement strand
TCCTCCATTGGCACCACCACCTTCTCCACCCCCGCCGCCTCCACCACCTCCACCTCCTCCACCTCCTCCTGCTCCTCCAGTTCCAACACCAGCACCAACACCAGATCCGCTTCCATGACCAGAACCTCCATTAGAACCACCACCTTCTCCACCACCTCCTCCTCCACCTCCTCCTGCACCACCTACTCCAACACCAGCACCAACACCAGATCCGCTTCCATGACCAGAACCTCCATTAGAACCACCACCTTCTCCACCACCGCCTCCTCCACCTCCTCCTGCACCACCTACTCCAACACCAGCACCAGCACCAGATCCGCTTCCATGACCTGATCCTCCATTGGCACCACCACCTTCTCCACCCCCGCCGCCTCCACCTCCTCCTGATCCACCTGCTGCCCCACCAACTCCAACACCAGCACCTGCACCAGATCCGCTTCCACGACCTGATCCTCCATTGGAACCACCACCTTCTCCACCTCCGCCGCCTCCACCTCCTCCGCCTCCACCTCCTTCTGCTCCACCAACTCCAGCACCTGCACCAGATCCGCTTCCATGACCTGATCCTCCATTGGCACCTCCACCTTCTCCGCTGCCACCACCACCACCATAGCCACCAGCTCCATAAATTTCTCCTTGGCCATACCTTTCACCACCATATCCAGCACCATATCTTTTGGAAGGTTGTCTATAGAAACTGCCGCATCCACGCCAACTCCAGGAAGAACAATCATCATCCTCATTGTTGTTTTTCACAATATCTCCCGAGCTCTCCGCAATCAATGCAAAAACAATGCATGAAAGAAGAAGAAGCACGTATAAAAATCTTGAGTGAGTAGCCATTGAAGTCCTCTTGTTGATTTTCAAAGAACTAGAAAGCAACTTTGGTTTGGTTCCATTTGTGCTTGGCTCTGCTCTATATTTATAGTGCGGAGCGGAAGATCGATTATATTATTTTTTAGTATATCAGTTCAATAGTCAGACCAGTGTTGGTCCATATGCATTTACACTTGCTGAGTTTCCAAGGTACGTGACCTATTAGGCGCGAAATATTTTAAAACAAATATATATATATAGTGAGAAAAAAGATCTAATTAAGTCAATGAAAAAGTCCTACAAAGTCAAAAGTCAGCTAAACAGACCAAAAACATGCGTTTTTTTTTTTTTTTTTTGCCGAGTGTATATTGTTTACTATAGTTCAGAATTACCAAATAGCTATGTCTTTACTTGTATACGTCCATATCGATAAACATTCTAAATTATACTCTTTTGTTTTTATGATTGAAATAAATACGGTGCATTTTTCCGGCTAATGATACCTTTGAATTAGTCATCAACTAATGTTTTCTATACGGTATAAATAAATTAACAAATTGTCAACCTGGATTGGGTGAGTTATCACTAATCAAAATTTCTAATAATATAATTTTACAGTATTGGATTTGCCACTGTTTTCTAATAAATCGTTGAAAACTCTAGCCTCCTCCTAAAAGATGATTTATCGTTTTTTATTGGTAACTTAGTCTACTGATCAATACTGATCATCATGCATATGAAATTAATGAATCAAAATTTTTTTTTTTTGAAAAAGTAAAAGTTGATAATTTAAAGAGAAATTCAGTTAGATAGCCCATTTTAGTTTGTGATTTTAGTTTGTTTGTCACAAAAATAGTTTTTAATGAAGAAAATGACCAAAATGTTTTTTTAGAAGCTAAAAAATGCATTTATATCCATAGGATTAACTAATTTGGACTTTAGGGTTTTGAGTTAAGGGGTGGGTTTGGGGTTAGGGTTTCAAATTTCAAAAAAATAAATAAAAAATCAAAATTTCAAGAAAAAAAAGTCTATTTTGGTCATTTTATTTTTTGAGTGTTATTTTTGTGACAAAAATTAAAAAAAGCTATTTAAGAGAATTACCCTAATTTAAATGACATTTTCCCATAAAAAACATAGGTCAACAATGATATTAGTGTAATAGAACATTAAAAATTAATAATCTAATGAATCAAATTTTACATATTTTTCATGTTTCAATATAAGTGTCACTTTGAAATTTTTCACACAGATTAAAAATGATTGAAATGATTTAAGTTGTTATTAATTATAGAGAAATTCCCTTAGATATCCCCTTTTAATTTATTTTTCACAAAAATATCATTCAAGAAAGAAAATGACCAAAATAAGTTTTTTAAAGGGTAAAATATATATATTTATATGTATTTATACCACTAGAGTTAACTAATATAAACTTAGGGTTTAGAGTTAAATGGGAGTTTGAGGATGGAGTTTCAAATTTAAAAAAAAAAATAAAAAAAAAATATTCAAAATAAATAGTGACTATTTTGGTCATTTTATTTGAGAGAATTGCTCTTAATTATATCTATTTGACCAATAATAACTGAAATAAATAAAATTATTTATAAAATCAATGTAGTTTGCAATTAATTTTAAACTAAAAATAAGTATAATTTATATTGAAAATTTAAAGTGATATTTTTTGTGTAACAAAAGAATGTTAGAAGGACACTTAATATCAAATAGAGAGAGTAATAGATATGCTGGCTAATTATTATTCCACAGTTATTATTTGTAGTTATTTCACAATTATTATAATAATTTCTAATTAAAATATAGTATTATTTCACAGTATTTGATTTACTAGAATGTAAAAGCGAGTAGGTCTGGAATTATTATCCGGGAACGAGATCTGATCCGAGATCCGATTCGATCTGAAATTTAGGATATTCGGGCAGTCTGAATCCAGATAATGAAAAGACGGATCTGCTGAATCCGGATCCGGATCCAAATATCTTGATTTTTAGGTCTTGATATCCGAATTTGGGTCCAAATTTTTTTAATTTTTTTAATTAATAATTATAGTTGATTCATTAATATCTATATATAAAGTTAGTTTTGTAATATTATATTTTAATTTAATTTTAATAATATTATATGTATAAATAAATTCATAAATTTTATAAAAATATTTAATTTATGTAATATTTTTAGTTTTTTTAATTTTAATGTTTTTAAAAAAATATTTGTACGGATTCAGATCTGGATCCGGATACTCGCAGATATCATAATATCTAGACGGATATCCAAAATCCGGAAATCCGGAAGGCACGGATCGAATCCGGATACTAAAATTATGGATCCGACGGATCCGGATCCGGGTATCCTAAATTTCCCGGATATCTGGAAAAAAAAATTTTTTATCATTGTTACCATATTGAAAATTTGAGTTTTGAAACCTTTAACTTCAAATTGTGTGATCAACATATTTACTTGATGTGATTATTTGAATTGAGGAACTATGGCCTATACATACATGAATTTATATATATATATATATATATATATTATATATATATATATATATATTTATTTATTTATTTATTTCTCAGGTTTATATGAAATACTTAAGTCCCATCCCATGTGACAGAGAAGCTTTGGGACATAAGGATTTGGTGTTTGGTATATGTAGATGCATAGGAGTAGTTAGCATATTGCGTGAGACTAACATTTATCCAAGAAATTAAATTATTTCCTGTCATTCTTGCCATATTGAAAATTTGAGTTTTCAAACCTTTAACTGCAAATGTGATCAACATGTTGACTTGATTTAATAATTTGATTTTTGAGGAACTTTGGCCTATATATACATGAATATTTATATATATTCCTAAGGTTCATATAATAGTTAAGTCCCACCCATCCCATGTGACCTAAAGAAGCTTTGGGACATAAGGATTTGGTGTTTGGTATGTTTAGATGCATAGGAGTAGTTAGGAGACCTATGTTTTTGTGTGTGTGACGATTTCAGATTATACATTAACCAATTAATGAACAATTTTTTTTAATTTGGTTATATATTTGTATTATTTGATTTCTGCGATACATGTATATGTTAGGTATATTGCGTGAGACTAACAATATCCAGCCAATTATATTAGGTTAGAAATAATAATTAAATAAACGAAAATGAGCACCACCATACCCCTTAGTAACACCATATCCGAAACATTTTAATAGCTGTTATTTTGTTTCTAATTAAGATTTAGCCTTTATATTCTTCTTGGATCATAACTCTTTATTTGCTATATTCAATGCACCGTTATGATTTCATATTGCATCTATTCTTCTCGTCAGTCACTGGTAAAGTTCATATTATATTGAGGGAAAATAACAACTCCACTTAATTAGACTTATATGACCCGTTTCAAATGTTTGAAAATTTAACTTAACTAAGATATATAATAGTCTTACTGATATTGTGGCAATTGGCTGGATATTCAAATGAAATGAACCGCATGAATTTGATGCTTCCCTTCAAAGAAATACACTTTTAATATGGATACCAAGCGTTCAAAAATATGTAAATGAAAATGTTTATTTTGAACCTTGAAACGCTAAGGCGATGGACTTTTTTATTAATCATTCTGATTATGTTTAAGAAGAATTTAAATTTTAGTGTGCTGGCAACTAATGCCAAAACCATTACATTTCTCAACATATATATTAATATATATATATATATATATATGTATATGTAATAATGTAGAAATATTTATAGCTTTGGATGAGTATGAATTAAGATTTACAATACGTATAGAGAATTTGGGAGCTTAGCGTTGAAGAAAGTCGTAGATGGGAGAAGTCTAGTCTTAGATTGGTACTCGATCGGTAGTTTTAGTGGAAGCAGCTATAGTGGAAGCAGCTAGAGAACTATGGAATAAAGTTTAAAACTATGTGTGAACGCATGACCAAATATGGAATACTCGCTGTAATATATGGCAGCGTTCTACGTTCGTTCACTGCATTTTAAATCGTCGAACAGGCGGAGACTTTAGGTTTGTCAATCTCTATCAAATCTTTTTTTTTTCTTGTCAAGCTCGATCAAATCTTTAGTATGCTTGGTCTGACATTTTGAGGCATTTTAACTTTATGTAATGTTTCGGGCCTATAATCGTGACTAATCTTGACCCCTAAAAGAAATCAGACTAATATTGACCCCTAAAAACAGAATAATCTTGACTCTTGACCCCTAAAGAAGTTCATGACAACTTCTGTCTTTTTCGTTTTCAAGATATTTTTCCCAAATTCTTTAAATTTTGTAGTTTTTATGGAATCACAAATATTGACCAGTATAAGACTTATGGTCACGTCGTAACAAATCGTATTGTAAACCCTTTGACAGAAAACCAAATAATACACCAGAGTTGTTAGAGCATGATTAACCCCGGGTTCTTAGGTGGGGTTCTTAGCGTAATTTAAGAACCGGTTCTTAACTTTAAGTTAAAGTTAAGAACCGGTTCTTAAATTAGTTCTACAAGTAAAACTTTCGTCCCACAATTTTTTTTTTTTTTTTTGAAAAAGAGAATTAAAATTAAAAGATATAAAAACATACAAGATATAGTTTTTTATCATAGAGTTTGAGAATGTGTGATGAGACAAGCCTCATATTTAGCTAAGCAACAACTTAGAAAACAAAGAAACTTATGATACATAAGCTTACTGAAACAAGAGAAGGTAGGAAGCAAATCATTAGGGAGTTGTATGGTACTCGTGGTCTCGACCATATCTTGATATTAAGTGGTTTTATTGGCCTTCCACTTCTTAACATGCTGAAGTTTGCCGTAGCATAATTCATAAACTCATCTCCATCATCTTTGAACAAGATGATGGCCCATAAATTTTTGAACAATTCATTCATCATTAAGTTTAATTGAAAGCTCAAGCCAAGCTTCATTTATTTCTGCTTCTAATCCTCTTCATTTAGTGAAGAATTCCACGAAGCTCACATCGTTTTGCCGCCCTCTCATGAATACCAAGAATATGAAAGCATTCGATCTGAAAATAAAAAGGAAACCGTTGAAACGTCCCGTCTCATATGCATTCTAGCACCGCTTTGTATAGTTGCCTCTAGTTTGCCTGCACGTAATAGATTTTCTATGTTAGAAAAAAAAACGTGAATCAAACTCGAATAAATAAATAAAAATTTGGAAGGTAATTAAACTGATGAAAACAAATATTCGTTTTAGAGTTTATATATTAGTTATGTGAATGTTTAGTTTAATTCACAACCCCGTAAATCTGTATTTATACAGTTTCAAAATTTTCCAAAATTCTTTTTTTATCAGGAAATTTTATTAAAAATAATTTTATTAATCCTTAAAATATATAATACGAGCTAATTCGGCCAATAAATATGTTTTTTTACTGCTGCAGTGAAATTTAAGTCATTTTCAAAATTAATAAGAAAAAATTATGCGACCCTTTATCTCATTTATCTTCTCGGAGAATTTCTTGTCTTCTAGCATCAGCGGATAATTCAATATCATAGATGGCAGATACTCGTGTAGATATGATGAAGTGTAAACTTGAAGATAGAATTGCTGCCCTACAAAACATACAAATATGACCCCTAAAACTGAGGTCCAGTTTTTGTTATTTGTCATAAGTTTGTAGGAAATTCTCCTCTCTTGCTGTCGTTGTTTAAGATATTTTACCCAAATCTTTTTAATTCAGCTAATCTTGAGTTTGAGTTTTGGTTCTTGTAGAATGACAATACAGATAGTAAGTCTTGTGGTCCTTTTTTTTTTTAACACAAATTTTCATTATTATTCAAACATTCAGAAAAAAGTTTAACCAAACTCTACCAACACACAAACATGAAAGATAAATGTAGAGAGATCTCTAGGATAATTAAACAACAAATTCAGAGTAAGACTCAAATGCGTCAAAGTAAAGTTTACGGCATAGTCGGAAATTTGAGAAATAATCACTCTGAGAGGTGACGTTAGTAAGTCTTGTGGTCACATAATGAAAATAATTTTAGAAGTTCTTAAAACAAGTAGTGAAAATAGTTTAGGAAACAAGAACACTACATTTGATTTCATCATTCGAATTAAATTGAAAGCTCAAGTGAAGCTCCAAATTGTTTTCGTAACTTTCATGCCGTAGTGAACAAATCCACAAAGCTCACATTTGTTGCCACCCTCTCGTGACAATACTAAACATTTCAGATGATCCAATCATAAGTAAAAAATATAAAAAAAAGTAGAGCCGTTGGATTTTGACATTCGTTCTAGAACGGCCTAGTGTGGCGGCCTCTAGCTCGTCCGCACATAAGAGCGTTCTTTGGTGGCGGATACTCATCTCGGTACGAAGTAGAGGACGTGTAAACTCGAAGATAGAATTGTTGCCCTAAGTATTGTCTTGCCCAATTCTCCGACCGTACGTTCCACATCCCAACATTGTCTAAAGCTATGTAGATAGCTGTCCATGCCCTCGGGTAAACCTGAACGGTGGATCGTGAAACTGCGTCCCTGAGGTTGTACTTTGATCGGCTCCCCTGTGTCCATTGGCCTCCGTCCATTCTATTATCCAAGAAGATATGAAAATACATCAGACATAACTCTAAGATCAAAGTGTAAAGGATCTACACTTCCAAAAATGGGAAAAGACTTAAACCACAGTGAATCCCTCACCAATTATATTAATATTTAAACCACAGTGAATCTCTTTAGTTTTTGAGAAACTTACTACTTAAATATTAATATAATTGATGAGAGATTCTTAACTCGAACGCCCTTATAAATAAAACCAAAACAAAACTGAATCGTTAATAAAATTGTCTTCTTACCCGACAACGAAGAAAGAGTAACCGGAGATGTGCCAAGACTGGACTGAGTTTTCCCAGTTCTGGAAAACAATCTCGATGAACTCTCTGAAGTTAGCACCCATAACAGAGGCTGTAAGGTAACCTCCATTCCCACCAGGGGGACCTGTTGGGATGCTTCCGAGGTTAAAAACACCAGGTATCTTGAAGTAGTCGGCGAGCTTCAATGGCGTATCAGGCGCAACAAAAGAGGCACCGTTCACGGCGTATCTTTGCTTGCCATTAATCCAAGGAGCTGAGTTGGCGAGTATGATCGTACGGGCGGGTTTGATCAAACCGTAATGATATGAGCCTTGGGGGTTTGGTCTCGGACCACTCGCGGTTAGGTTCCTCCTGTTTATCACATCAAACACACAACATCAGAAACAAAAGTCCCAGTCCAGATCCCTTATTTATAGAAGTTACTTGTATACCAAGAAACAAGTGTTTTTACTTGATAGTTCGAGCTTGGAAGAGCGAAGAGGCAATGTTCAAAGTGGGTCCAGATGGAACAGGACCAGAGACGCCTCTTCTCGAGTTACTGTAATGGAGAATCGAAGTCGTGGTGAGGATTTTCCGCGTGAACCTTGAGGAGACGACGATGTAATAGTCTTGAGGCGCTTGATTAGCGGTAACGAGAACAGAGTAAGACTGTCCTAAGTGAACGTCAAGTGAAGTGTACATGTTTTGAATAGTGTGGGAGCCTTCCACTTCAACGAGCTTCATCGTGTGGCCTTGAATCCTGAAGTTTAATGTAGTCGCGGTCCCAACGTTTGATATTCTGAATCTGTAGGTCTTACCGGGTTGAACCGTAAAGGTATTGCCTCCCCAGCCACGACCATTGATAAGAACTCCATCAGGGAATGGTAGATTCCTTCCCGCTTCCAATAGACGTCTCAAAACCTAATTCAACGGAAGCAATGAGATTTGTTTGCTAAAACCCTAAAACCGAACTAACCCAAACAGGGCCGGTTCAATAATTTTAAGCCATTGAAACTAATATTTATTTTAAAAAATTAAAAAATATTTTTTTAAAGGATATTACAAATAATATTTTTTATAAATTCATGATGAAAAATATATTAGTTTATTAGTTTTTTGGTACAAATATACATATATTTAAAAAATGAGGCCCTTTGAACCGGAAACGAGGTTGAGACAGCGAAACCAGTTAAATGTAACCGGAACTAAACCAAATCATAAACGGCTTTATTTGCTTTGTTGTTAGTAAACCGCTAAAACCAATTAACACCCCGGAAACCGAACCGAAATCAAACTTGAAACCGTATAATCCAACTCTTTCTTGCGTTAGAAGTAAGAGAAATAAGGAGTGTGCTTACATAGTGATTGGTTTTGTACCAATCTCCGGCAAGAAGCCAGAAGTCACCGTCAGGAGAAGGGAACGGGACGGGGATGCGAGGACGGCTCCATACACGGATGGCTCCAAATGCACCAGCGGCTTTGTGGAAGGCAAGAGAAGGGAAGTAGTAGAAGCTACCGATTTGATCTTTGACTTGAATTATGTAAGTGAAGTTTTTGCCTGGTGGTATAGGACATGTTGTCCCTATGACTCCATCTTGATATGAATTCTTCCTCTGTTGGATACCGTTCCTAAGAAAGAAACAATCTTCGAAGATTAAGTACTTGCTTTAACAAACTAAGAGTTTGGGGTTACAGTTTGGATATTTTGATAGATCTGGGAGCTTAAAAGTAATCATAGTGCGGTTCTATTGTTTTCTACTGACAAAGTTCACATGTGGCATCGCATGTGACTAGTATGCATGGATCTAGTGGAATATTGTAATTTTCTGATGGCATCTCTTATATTTTAGAGTATTTTATTTATAAAGAAAAGAGAAAGCCTATATTTTATCTTTGTGTCTTGGACAGCCAATCATGTCGGGTGTAAGAAGGAGCTTTTAATGCTCAAAAAAAATTGACATGTTCAGAAGAATTAAAACAAGAAAATAGTTTCGGTTATTTAATTTAACTACTACACTGCTACAGTTTCCTGATTGAAGTGAATAATTCCTCTTGAGACTTTATAGTAGTACTCCATAAGTTTCTTAAAGATACATATTCTAAAAAAGAGTTTTGTTTCAAAAAGATGCATTTTTTATATTTTCAATACATATTTTTAATTGTAAATTTCAAGAAGATTAATTGCATTTACTAAATTCTTATTGGTTTAGAATCATCAAAAATAGATAAATTATGCATTTAGTACTTATATTTAATATGTTTTATTAATTTGTGTGAAAAAAAAGCCAAAACATGTAACATTTTGAAACGGAAGGAGTATTATTTAAGACCTTGTAGTTATAATTTGTAAATACTCATTTAATTAGCTTACAACAAACAATACTAGTTTTGCTTTAAAGTGCATATACGTTTGTAATAGCACTAAAATCACCTAGAGAGAATAACGAATCTAGTTTTTTTCTATTGATTACGAGCATTGTTCATTGGAATAATCTATCTTAATTAATACATAAGACATATAGACAAGACCTATTACAATTCATACATGCATAAGTAAGTACTCATAATGTGTGAGATGAGATGTTTGAAAACACACATTTGTCTAAAAGCTGTATTAGTGAGACAACAAAATAAAATATAGATGCCGTAAATCAAAAGTTAAGATCTTATCCTATTTTTCAATCTTTGTTACTCTTTTCCATTCAGAATATTCAACTTTCTTGGCAATCCGTAAAGCAACTTTTTTCCAGGGAAAGAATCAAACATTTGTGCAAGAACTTACCAAGAAATAAGGAAAGGCTCTCTCAAGTAATTGAAAACACTGATAATGATATTATCATTTGTGACTGCATCAATGTGCGGTCCAGGAAACTGCCCGTTTATCAATATTCCCTGCATTTCATAGATCACAATGGAGGAAATGTTATCACCAGATTTTCTCGGGAAAAAAAACAGAGAAATGTGAAGAAGAAGAAGAAGAAAAACAGTAAAAATACCTGTTGTTTGACACCAAGGGGATAAATGTCGCCATAAGTAATTTTCCATGTGAAGAATCTATAAGGGTTATCTCCAAAGACACCATTGATAAGAACCAGAAGAAGAACTATAGAAACTTTGCAAGAATCTTTCATTTTTTCTCTCTTCTTCTGTTTTTTTTTTTGTTTGGGGTGGGGGGTGAGTTATTGATTTGAGTCTGAGAGTGTGGAGAGGTGTAGATCCATATACAAAGGATTTTGGAGAATTTATTAAAGATGCTCTCTTAAATTTTGTTTGCAGTGGCACCGACGTAATTAATGTATTTTGGTATTGTAAATAATTTTTGTTTTGGACATTGTTACTTTTTTTTTGAAACATAACAATGTAACTTAATCTCTTCGAATTTTATCAAATTGATTTGCACTATTAACAAACTGATTTGTATTTAAAATGGATACGGGATTCAACTTAAGAGACTTTTATATAAGTTCGACATCATTTTGTAGTATTTGTCCACAGCATGATTTTTTTTGTAAAAATATAAATGTATCTATACACATATGTTGTAAATAAATTAAACATAACAATATCATTTTTTGGTGTTATAAAAACATTCTTAAAAATTCCATTAGATTCAGTAAGCCTAGTATTACCGGGTCTCGTAACTGTTTGTAAAATAAAGTTAGTTATATTGGGGTTTATATACCATTAAAATATTAGATTTGTCTTAAGATTCTCTGCCTTTTTCCTCTTTTAGATCTCAGTCTTCTAAAATAAATTTAAATTAGTTATTTTAAATGTTCAGTCTTTTTTTGGGTCAAGAGTACATCATCGAGCATCGGTCCGTAATGTCCGCAAGCGAAGTGTTTTGAAACGCGGCGTGTGAGCTGTCTGGATGTAGACATCACGTGTATTTATAAAATCTTGTAATGAATCTAACTGGTCGTTGGATTAAAGTAATAGCTGAAGTCAATGCAGTATAGACGGTGGAGATTATAGATCAGGTTTATTAGCGGTGAGGGTGTACGGTGGATATGAGCGGACGAAACAAGTTCTGCGCTTTCACGTGCTCGAGTATCACTCTGAACCATAAGCATAGATTGAACAAAAATACAGACAAAACAATACTGCTATTTATTGATTAAAAACTGTTATTTTGCAATACCTATATTTTATATAATCATCATATAAAACCACGGGGTTTTTTTTCAAAAAAAAACCATATAAAAGCATGGTTGTGTCATCACTATTCACTTGAGATTTTTTTTTCTTATAAACTTACATTCCTATTTCTTGAATCATTTCCAACGATAGCTGACAAAAAAAAAAGAATTATTTCCAACGATAAATTATTGAAATATCAAATGCATAGTCTAATGCAGCATTCACACTCACAAATCAATGATGTGGTATTTACACAAAGGATACATTTCATATTTCGACTGCAGGGCAATACCATAAGTCCATAAGCATGATTAGAGCATCATAATTTTGTTAAGAGACTCACATTGTCTATTACCATTATAATAATAATAAATCCAAAATCATTTAATTTATTTAATTAAATTTTAATCTATAAAAATTGTTTAAATTAATTATATTACTACACTTGTTACAAAGTGTTCTTAATTAGACATAAAGTGTTATCAAATGAGAATTTCTCTTCCTTTTTTTTTCTTTGTGATTATTTTGTATTTTTTTTATTTGTGCGAGTATTGGTGAAAACACACAAATGTTGATACTCTGTTTTCTCCATTTTAAAACGTAAACTGTTAACAAATTCTTTGATTTTCCTAAAATACAAAATATTTTCATATTTTAAGTAAATTTTAATTTTGTTAAAAAAAAATAACTGTATGCTATAATTGAATGAATTTTTCAAATTTATTTTAAAAGATATTTTAGATAAACGTAATTTTGATATTTATATTTTCATCTTCAAATCATATCATAAAACATAGAGAGTATCAATTTTTTTGTTCACATGGAGGTTCCTCACAGTTGAATGTATACATATACTCCTGCCATGCACCATGTAATTATTACGACGGAATCCACCGTCTCTCCGTCACCATTAATGTTAAATAAACTAAACGCATTTCCGATCTCCTCGTTTAATGCTATTTAGTTCAGTGTTTTGTTCTCTTTTCAGCAAAATGCATCCAGATAAAATTATAATCTGTTTGACCAAAAAAATAATTTTTTTTATTGGAAAAAAATAGATGCGTTTTTTATGTCGCATTAACTCGCATATCATATAGTAACTCTGATTTGTCCTACTATTTTACTTAACATGAAAACTTGGAAAAAAAAATATACGGAATATAATACGTGAATTCAAAGGTTTTGAAGGATCTGAAAACTCGTGGAATAGGTTGATTCTTTTTATTTTCAATCAATAATTTTTCAGGATGGTGAGGTTATTTAGCAAACTCGTGATTTCACAAGGAATTTTATTAATAAAACATGTATAAAATCGCCAAATCTTGTTAGAGCGTAATGCCGCGACTTGAGTCACTCGACAATGAGCTCATACTCATTCATGTATTCGTGTATTAGCAAAACATTTCATTTGGAGTGGGCCAATTGACAATATAATAATGGATAGTATGAGTCCACTATGTGACTATAAGGCCCAAGCATCCAAAACTACAAGGCCCAAATATCCAATACAAACCCTTTGCATGTCCATATACCTATATAGTTTAGTTGGGTAAATGTGAAAACTTATTTGAGAGTTGCGGCAGATCCAAATTGGATGTACCAGTTGAATCTGCGAGGAAGAGCATGTCCATTGGGGAGAAAGTGTTCTCTTAATAAAAATAACAAAGATATTAAAAAATGAAGCGAAATTGTTAGGAGAGAATATTCTATATTGAAAATATTAAAGTGGTTTAAGTAATATATAAAAGATTTATGCCACTTCAACTAATGTCAATTGATTTTAAGTTGGAAGCTTAAAAAATTTATTATGATATTAGAGTCAACCTACACCTTGACCCATTAATCCGGTCTAAAAAGTGATTCGATCCCATGAATTGATGGTCTAAAAAGGTTTAATTTCTTTGAGATTCCTAAAAAAATAAAACATTATCTCGAAATTGATGATGGATTCTACGAGATTAATGGTTATATACAACATTATCTTGAATGAAGGTGTTAGAAAAAAAATCTCACATTAGAAAAAAAAAAATATAAAGTAACATATAAGGGAATTGAACTAATACATTCACTCTCAATTAGTTTTAAGTTAGAAATACAAGAAACTTATAGAGTGAGAAGGATTCTCCAATAAAATATATTGAGAAACTTATAATAACTCCTAAGACCACTTGTAATTTGTCTATTAGTTTTCATCTATATTATTAAAATTGAAGTACCTTTTGGAACTGTTTGGAAACATGGATACCAGAAAAAATGAGAATTGTTTGGAAACAAGGATAGCAGAATAAATGAGAACTGTTTGGAAACGTGGATAGCATATTAAATACTTTCTTTTATTTATACATTTAGTCATTAAATTTCTTTCTTATTTACAGATTATGCAATTTCATTTAAAATCAAATATGTAAACTAAATATCCAAATATATAAATTAATTAATTAAAATCAAATATCTAAATTAATTGTTATTGATAATCTGATAATATCAATTATAATATAAAACAATTTTAAATATAGTATTACCTTATTTAGTTTAGTAAAATATAAAAATTTCGAGAATTCAATTGTCAAGAAAATAAAATATTATAAAATTAATAATAATTTATTGAAAGCTAATGAAAAAAAAAATAGTATGTTGTTTTATTTTAAAATAAATTAACAAAAAACAATAAGTTAATATATAAATAGTACAATCACATCAAATTGCATCAAGTTATAAAATTTTAATATAACGTTATATACAAATAAAAAAAATATTATCAAACATCTATACTATAAAATAATATAATATATTTTACTATGTATGTAAATTACAAAATTGTTTGTTTTATGATAAAACCAACGGTTTATGAATTTACGTTAAACATAAGTTAAATCAAACGCCCGCGCGGGGGCGCGGGTCAAGTTCTAGTTTTAATTAAAACTTAACTATCTAACAAATCGTCTTAAAATTTTGATGTTTTTGTTTGAGGTACTCAATAAAGTTTTTCCCAATAAGATTACTTGCTTATTGTAATTCCAATTTTATAGACTAACACGGTCACTCATATGTCAAACCTCTATCTCACTAACTCAGGAATTATAAGAGTAGTTCCATCCAGAAGCGGGCCTGAGACCAAGCAAAGCAAAGGAAGCACCCGCTTGCAGCCTCAAATTTCACCGAAAAATATAACCTTTAAAAGTAGCCTTAACTTTTTAAAAATATACAAAACCAGCTACTTTTTCATTTTTTGATTGCGGCCTTAAGTAAATATATGAATCTCAGGACCGGCTCTGGTTCCATCCATAAGTTCTAGTGTGAGTTCTCACCATTTAAAAAACAAAAAAAATAATTAAAATTGGAGAGAAAATAAAGAAAAGTTGTAAATAGAGAACTTTTAAGAATTGTTTTCAATTCCAAATGACATCTGACATTTAATTAAAATTTAAATTGGTTTTATAAAATTAAAGCATAATTAAATTATTATAATAATTTTAATTTTAAAAATCTCTTTGAAGGATAATGTTACTCTAAATTATTGATAACTAGCAAAAAATGTACGGCTGTAGATGTTTAATTTTCATAATATTATGTAACTGATTATATATGAATAACAAGAGCTACCTTAGAGGGAGAGGGTCATTTGACCCCTATCAAATCTTTAAAACTTAATTTTTAGGCTTATCCCACATGTTATTGTTGTGATATACTGGTTAAACTATACATGCCTTTTTAGCTATAATAAATTAGTTTATGACCCCTATAAAATCAGAAGCTATATCCACCATTGTAAATAACGATAATCTGAATTAAAAAACTTACATCAAGATATCAGATCGTAGTTTTTGTTGGATAATTCCAAGCTTGTGGAAACTTAACATATTATTAGATGTTTGATATGTTAAGAGATAAACATGTAAAAGAAATCTAGAATAGAAAAAGGAAGTTTTCTATTAGATTAAGTTTATGTTTTCCATATCCCACATGTTAAAGGGAATTGTCTTTCATATAAATATAGGTCTAATGGAGAGGTGTTCCATAAGATCTAAGATAGAAGATCATAAGATCTAAGAGAAACATTGAAAGCTTTAGTTTTGAGTAGTTTCTAAAGCTAAATAAGAAAAGTTGTTCTTATTGATTCTTTGTTTCTAGAGATTTGAATTGGTATCAGAGCTCCTCAGGTTGGAGACTCGATCTAAGCTTAAGTTGAAGCTAAGATCCTGGTGCTTGTGAACAAGAGATCGCGAAGGCAAGATGGCTGACACGACTAGGGGTCCACGCACGAAGGACTTTGGATCCGCATCCATCCAATGTCCCATGTTATCATCGACAAACTACACAGTTTGGTCGATGAGGATGAAGGTGTTACTTCGTGTTCATGAGGTATGGGACACGATAGAACCGGGTTCGGATGATCAAAAGAAGAACGATGTTGCGAAAGCTCTTTTGTTCCAATCCATCCCCGAGACTTTGATTCTCCAGGTGGGAGAACAAACCGCATCAAAGGATATCTGGAACGCCATCAAGTCGCGACACCTAGGAGCTGATCGTGTAAGGGAGGCGAGACTTCAGACATTGATGACGGAGTTTGATAGGTTGAAGATGGATGATAACAATACCGTGGATGACTTTGCGGGCAAGATATCAGGTTTATCATCCAAAGCAGCCTCGTTGGGAGAAAACATAGAAGAATCCAAGATGGTTAAGAAGTTCTTGAAGGGTCTTCCAAGACACAAGTACATCCAGATCGTCGCATCACTTGAGCAAGTCCTAAACCTCAACTCTACGGGTTTCGAGGACATAGTTGGAAGGCTTAAGGCGTACGAGGAGCGTGTAGGTGAAGAAACTCAGAAAGAAGACCAAGGAAAGCTTATGTTTGCAAACAACGACCATCATAGTCAGAGGGGCTATGAAAATTTCCGAGGTAGAGGTAGAGGACGAAACGGTAGAGGTAGAGGTCGTGGTAGGTCACACAACCAAAATCATGTGTCACACACCGAAGACAGAAGCTCGAAGAAAGATCGATCCAAGGTGATATGTTGGAGATGTGACAAGCCGGGTCACTATGCAACTGTCTGACCCGAAAAGTCAGTGAAGAATAAAGAAACCAACCTAACCGAGACACAAGAGGCCGATGCACTCTATGTACATGAGGTGGTGTTCTTGAATGAAGACAAAGTGATTCCTAAGAATCTAGATATCAACAAAGGCGATGCAAGTGTTTGGTATTTAGATAATGGAGCAAGTAATCACATGACAGGAAGCAAGGAGTTCTTTTCGAGTTTGAATCTAAACACCAAAGGGAAGGTGAAGTTTGGTGATGGATCGTGTGTTGATATCGTTGGAAAAAGTGTAATTACTTTTGTGTGCAAGACCGGTGAGAAGAAGGCACTCAAAGACATCTATTATATACCCGACCTGAAGCATAACATATTGAGTCTTGGACAAGCAACAGAAAACGGATGTGAGGTTAACATGAAAGATGTTTACTTAACACTCACCGATTCGCGTGGAAGGTTACTAGTACGTGTTAGAAGATCTCCAAACCGTCTCTACAAAACCCCTATGGAGATAAGCTACCCGGAATGTTTACATGTCAGAGATGAAGATGCTACATGGAGGTGGCATGCTCGACTAGGACATATAAGCAATGGAGTGATGAACAACATGGTAAAAAAAGAGATGGTCATAGGAATGCCGAGTCTGTGTAACACAAGAGAAAGCGTGTGTGACGCATGTCTAGCAGGAAAACAGATTAGGTTTTCATTCCCGACCAACGCCATGTTTCGTGCGATAAAACCATTAGAGTTATTGCATGGAGATTTGTGTGGACCGATCACACCACCAACGCCTGCAAATAATAAGTATGTTTTTGTCTTAATTGATGACTTCTCTAGGTATATGTGGATTATACTTATGAAAGAGAAGAGTGAGGCATTCGATCGATTCAAAAGGTTTAAGGAGAGTGTAGAGAAGCAAACCGGGTCAACCATTAAAACTTTTCGCACCGATAGAGGAGGAGAGTTTACCTCAGCTGAGTTTAATCTATTTTGTGAAGAGAATGGAGTGAATAGGCACCTAACCGCGCCTTACACACCTCAGCAAAACGGTGTTGTGGAGAGAAGAAACCGAACTTTAATGGGAATGACAAGAAGTATGTTGAAGGCAATGAAGATGCCGAACTACTTATGGGGAGAAGCTGTACGACATTCAACTTACCTCATCAATAGAGTTCCTATGAAAGCCTTGAAGGATCAAACGCCATACGAGTGTCTCACATCGAGGAAGCCAAATATCGAACACTTGAGAATATTCGGCTGTGTAGCACACGCAAAAATATGTGTGACACACCTGAAGAAGCTAGATGAGAGATCAAAGTGTGTGATCAATCTTGGAACCGAGCCGGGTTCTAAAGCTTATAGACTCTATGATCCAGTCACAGGGAAGGTGATGGTGAGTAGAGATGTGATTTTTGAAGAGGAGAAATCTTGGGATTGGTCGACTACAACAAACCAAGAGGATTGTGAACCGAGTATGCTTAAGCTTCCACATGAGGGTGATATAGAAGAAGGTAATGATCAATGTGGTGATCATGAACATGAAGCTATAAACCAAGATGAGGAAGAAGAAGAAGATACTGATCACAATGAAAACAAAGACGGTGAAGTTCAACCGTTGGTGACTAGACACGGTCGGACCATAACAAAACCTAAGTATCTCGATGACTATGTGTTACTTGCAGAACAAGAATGTGCAATGTTGTTGCTCACAGTAGATGGGGAGCCAGAGAACTACCTTGAGGCTGAACACATACGAGAATGGGTTGAAGCAATGGTGGCCGAGATGGAGTCTATCATAAGAAACAAGACGTGGGAGCTTGTGGATAGGCCAGTTGGAGCGAAACCAATATGGTTAAAGTGGATCTACAAGATAAAGAGAAAGGCGGATGGTACAGTGAACAAGTATAAGGCAAGGCTTGTGGCAAAAGGTTATGTACAAAGACAAGGAATAGATTTCGATGAAGTGTTTGCACCCGTGGCACGTCTCGAAACTATTAGGCTCTTGAAGGAGATACATCACATGGACGTGAAGACCGCATTCCTGAATGGAGATCTGAAGGAGTTAGTGTATGTAACTCAACCCGAAGGTTTCGAGAAAAAAGGAGAAGAGGATCGAGTGTATATGTTACACAAAGCTTTGTATGGGTTACGCCAAGCACCAAGAGCTTGGAATATTAAACTCGATCAAGTTCTAAAGGAGATGAGATTTGAGAAGTGCACGAAGGAACCATCAGTGTACCGCAAGACTGAAGGAGGAGACGTCTTGATCATAACCATCTACGTTGATGATCTATTTGTGACTGGAACTTCTCTTAAAGTGATTAGACGTTTCAAGGAGGAGATGTCAAAGAAGTTCGAGATGTCAGATCTAGGAAAGCTAACGTATTACCTTGGCATTGAAGTGATTCAAGGAGCAGGCGGAATCAGAATAAAACAAGAAAGGTATGCTCAAGGAATCATGTGTGACACAAAGATGGAGACGTGTAACGCAGCTCAAGTTCCAATGGAGCCGAACTTGAAAATCTCAAAAGCTGAAGATGAATCAGGGATAGAAGCTACGGAGTTTAGAAGAACCATAGGATGTTTGAGGTATCTACTTCACACACGACCCGACTTGTGTTACGCAGTGGGTGTTCTAAGCAGATACATGCACAATCCGAGAGACTCTCATGGACAAGCCATCAAGCACATACTGCAGTATGTAAAAGGAACAACAAACTTTGGTCTGTTCTTCAAGAGAGATGGATCAAGGAGTGTCGTTGGTTACAGTGACAGCAGTCACAACATTGATCTTGATGATGGGAGAAGCACGTCGGGACATGCATTCTACTACGGTTCATCACTGATCACTTGGACGTCGCAGAAGCAGCAGACAGTCGCATTGTCATCATGCGAAGCAGAGTTCATGGCGGCAACGGAAGCAGCGAAGCAAGCTATATGGATAAAGGACTTGTTGAGTGAGATACTAAGTGAAGAAGGCAAGAAGGTCATACTTAGGATCGACAACAAATCAGCCATTGCTCTAACTAAGAATCCAGTTTTCCATGGAAGGAGTAAACATGTACTCAAGAAGTATCACTTCATTCGTGAGTGTGTGGAGAATGGGCAAATCGAAGTGGAGCATGTGTCGGGTGTAGAGCAGAAGGCCGACATCCTTACCAAGCCATTAGCAAGGATTAAGTTCAAGCAAATGAGGAGCTTAATTGGAGTTCAAGAAATTGATCTCCCTAATTCAAGTTGGAATTAAGGGGGTGAATGTTGGATAATTCCAAGCTTGTGGAAACTTAACATATTATTATATGTTTGATATGTTAAGAGATAAACATGAAAAGGAAATCTAGAATAGGAAAATGAAGTTTTCTATTAGATTAAGTTTATGTTTTCCATATCCCACATGTTAAAGGGAATTGTCTTTCATATAAATATATGTCTAATGGAGAGGTGTTCTATAAGATCTAAGATAGAAGATCATAAGATCTAAGAGAAACATTGAGAGCTTTAGTTTTGAGTAGTTTCTAAAGCTAAATAAGAAAAGTTGTTCTTATTGATTCTTTGTTTCTAGAGATTTGAGTTTTAATCAAAAATATTAATATATACATATATATTAATAATCACAAATTCACAACTATTCATCTTCTCTGTATGTATACTAAATCAAAATCCTTACTCAATGTATATCTTCAGAATTCTGCACAACTGATTTATTGTTACAAAAGAAATAGAAAGCAAACTAAACATGTGATGCTAGTTTAATATTGGCACATGCTTAACATGCTTAGTTAGGTGAAGCACGTAGTCGAATACCATTAAGTTGGTAAAACGTTTCCATGATCGCTTTTAGATTAAATGAGTCCATATTGTGCCTATCCGGATGAACAAGAAATCGACATCCAAAAAAGTATTTCAGATCTTCAGTATCTTTTCATTAGTTAATGGGTTTAGTGCTCCTTTAGACCAAAAAATGGTTTAGTGCTCCTCTCTAGCTAGTGATCTTTTAACTTTCTTAGTGATCATTCTCGGTCCGAAAAATTTACTCTCCTATTTTACGGTTACATTCCAGATTTATATAATATAATACTTAAGCATATGAAATATATAGTTGTTAGTTTTTCTCAATAATACATACACGAAACACGATGAACATGTCCATTTTTTTTTGTAACTGGTATTAACATGTCCATGTTGTTGAATTTACAAAAGTTATACCCTTTGCTCTAAGACTATGACATGCGTATTTAAGTTGTAAAGAAAAATAAAATAAAAAGTTTGAGATGTAAAGGCCAAGACATTAGTTGTGAGCCTGTGACTGAAATTTCGTTAAAAATTTGTGGTAAGAAAATTGTCTGATTTCAACCAAACGTTGGTAAGATAAAGAGCATAAACTTCTTAGTCCAGTATTCAATTCACGCGAGTGATAAAATTGTCATTTGTTTGGCTATATATGTGACACAGAACTATATCTTAAGCCTCATTTAAAAAATCAAGAGTTAGGCTATTCACTGGTATCAATTATGAAAAATCCCTTTATTATTTTGATCGAAGCACCCACAACTATAAAAGAAAAATCGACTGATTCATATACATCAACAAAAGGAAAGAGTTATATAGGTTGAATGTGCTACTACATAATACAAAGAATGTATTTTGATTCCAAAATACATATAATACATATATTTATAAGAAATACTCCATATGTATTTATTATAAGTGGGTTTTAAAATTTTCACAAAAATTAAGAAAATACAAAATTTTATATAATTTATTGTGGTTACATAAAAATAACATTAAATAACATTAGTTTAACCAATAGAAATAATACACAGTATTTTGTGATTGATCATAAATTTCAAGTGACATTAAATTTTATCTAAAAGAATGAAAATATCATTTATTTTGAAATAAAACTAAAATTCTTAAAAAATAGTTAATTTGATACGGAATAAACAATAAGTATGTCAGATTCTTAGTCATAAAACATTTCCGGAAAAAAAAAGAAGAAGGAAAAGGGCTGGTGGGCTACGAAGCCCAACGCTGAACCCTGACTGTGTTCTTCCTCCTTTGCGCCGCTTTCTCACTCTTTGTTGGTTCCTTCTCCGATCTTCCTCCCGTGGTTTCGTCTTCGATGTAAGTTTTTCTCTCATTTCCTTGCTCCTCGACCTCGAATTAGATCGATTTAGTTAAGAATCTAGCAAAAGAGATGAGCTAAGTCTAGCTGTTCCATTTCTATTGCACAATCATGACCTAAGTTAGTCAAGAGGGATTCGATCCCAGATTCTTTAGATTTGTAATCGAAATTGATTGTAAATGTTTAGGTTGCGTCGGTTCTATCAAAACCAATCTGCTTTTAGTTTACAAGAAAATGTACAAGTTTAGAGCTTTCTTAACAAAGCTTGAGCTAATTGTATTACAGTTATCTCTGCTGCTACAAGTTTAGAAGCTAAGGTTCAGATTATGAGTTTGTGCTAGTTTGATTACAATCACAATTCATTGCTGTGTGATGTATTTAGATAATTATGCTTCTCTTTGCTATTACTGCAGAAACAATGGCTGGAAAAGCTGCGGAAGCCGTGGCAAAGACAGTGACGGCGTTTCAGCACCCATGGAGGGCGAAGCTCGATAAGTACAGAACAGAGCTGACCAAAGGAGTGTGGGGTTACTGGGAGATGGGAGCATGGAAGCCTCTAGGGATAAGTGCACGCAGGAGGGCTATGCTGAGGAAAGAAGTTTTGACTGCTGGAGAGGATTGGCCTTATGATCCAGAGAGGAAAGCGATGAGGACGAAGAGGAAAGGGCATAAGTGTGATAGAATCTCAGCTGAGAAAAGAGAGAACACAGCGAAGCTTATGCTGAAGATGCCTCAGATGCTTCTTGATTACAAGAAGAGAAGGTGGGAGAAGAAGATGAAGGAAGAGGAGAAAGCTAAAGAAGACAAGTGATTTGGTGAGGTTGTGTCATCCTTTAGTTTTTGGGTGTGAAACAAAAAAGAATATGATTGAGTAGTAATAATCCGGTCTCTGATCGTATGGGATATGATGTTCCATAGATGGTGGAATGCTTTTATGTATGTGTTTATTTGCTCTTTTGTTGTCCTATTTTGAACTGAAGCCAAACGTTGTTGAGTTTAGGATTGAATTTGTTGAATTGAAGCTCAGACTAATCTTGAATTACAAAAAAATCTTTTTTGGGAATTTCATGATTTTTTCATCTGTTCTAACATTCTAAAAAGAAAATTGTATCACAAATTCCCCAAAAAGAATTAACCATTTGCAATTTTTGGGGGAATTTATAAACAAAATTCATGAACAAAGATTAAATATTTAGCTCACTTTCATACTTCAAACTCATAAGCATACCTGTATTTTACTATTTTACATTCAAGACTCTAATAAACGTTAAGAGAATTAGAAACACCGTTGACTAACAAAAAATACTAAAAACATCAATAAAATTATACGATCATCATAAAGGTTAGTCGAAAATAGATGTCTAAATATAGGTAAATATCCAAACTAGCGTAGCACAAACCTCATTTTTTTTTCTTTTCTTGTTGATAAAGTTAATAGCACGTTTTCAATATCTCAATATTGGTTACATTGAGTGTATAAAACGTAAATATTACGTCGAATCACATTAAATTTAGCTAAAAATTTCTTGTGAATCCAGAAATACATAATTAGTAGTACTATGTTTTCTTAATAAGATTTCTAGAATACATTTATTTCTAGAATAAGATAAAAACCTATGAATAGAACATTTAAAACATTTGGTATTAGTCAGTTAGTTATTAGAGAAAATAGTTGTTGGGCCAATATTGACGACGTTTCTCTACCACACACACGATCAAAAGTGACGCAAGCAATGATACCAAGAAAGAATAAAGAGAAAAAAAAATGCCGCCACCTAAAATTGGAAAAGGCGTCCAGGTTCAATGAATCTATTTTCACCTGCTTCTTTTATAATCCCACGTTCTTTCAGACAGATCTCCCAAAACAAACAAACAGAACACAGTTCGATCGTACAACCTTTTTTTTTTGTGTGAAATGGCACTAGCGATCAACGTTTCTTCTTCTTCTTCTGCGATCTCAAGCTCTAGCTTCCCTTCTTCAGAGCTCAAAGGTAATTTTAGAGATTGATTGTTGCTGGATCATTGCGAATTGGGTAGGTTAGATTGGTTCAAAATTCGAAACTAATTCGAACCTGGTTTTGTGTTTTATTCCTCAGTTTCAGCTCCACGGATCGGTTCGTTGAGGTTATCGGATCGTGTCAATGTCTCATCGGCGTCTCTGAGTCTATCCGGGAAACGATCATCGGTGAAGCCTCTGAATGTGCAGTCAATTGCAAAGGAGACGTTTGTTCCTTCTCAAGCAGCATCCATGATTGCTTCTGGTAAGTTCTGTTCTGTTAGGATCTTGGTTTAATCATTTTTTTGTTGGTTAAGTTTATGCTAATGATCTTGTGCTACAAAACAGAGGTTACAGAGGTGGTGGAAGTGGAAGACTTTGAGAAGCTAGCAAAGAGTCTAGAGACTGCTTCTCCTCTTGAGATTATGGACAAGGCTCTTGAGACATTCGGAAACGACATCGCAATCGCCTTTAGTGGAGCAGAAGATGTTGCTCTCATTGAGTATGCTCATTTAACTGGAAGACCCTTCAGGGTTTTCAGTTTAGACACAGGGAGGTTGAATCCCGAAACATACAGACTCTTCGATACCGTGGAGAAGCACTACGGTATTCGGATTGAGTACATGTTTCCTGATGCTGTTGAGGTTCAAGCATTGGTTAGGAACAAGGGTTTGTTCTCTTTCTATGAAGATGGTCACCAAGAGTGTTGCCGTATCAGAAAGGTGAGGCCATTGAGGCGTGCGTTGAAGGGCTTACGAGCTTGGATCACGGGACAAAGGAAAGATCAGTCACCAGGGACAAGGTCTGAGATTCCTGTTGTTCAAGTTGATCCAGTGTTTGAAGGGTTAGATGGTGGAGCTGGTAGTTTGGTGAAGTGGAATCCAGTTGCGAATGTCGAAGGGAACGATGTTTGGAACTTCTTGAGGACTATGGATGTTCCTGTGAACACGCTTCACGCTGCGGGGTATGTTTCTATAGGATGTGAGCCGTGCACGAGAGCGGTTTTGCCTGGTCAGCACGAGAGAGAAGGGAGATGGTGGTGGGAAGATGCTAAGGCTAAGGAGTGTGGACTTCACAAAGGGAATATCAAGGAGAGTAGCAACGGAAACGCTACTGCTAATGTCAATGGCACTTCATCCACGGTTGCTGATATTTTCAAAAGCGAGAATGTTGTAAGCTTGAGCAGGCAAGGGATTGAGAATTTGATGAAGTTGGAGAATCGTAAAGAGGCTTGGATCGTTGTTCTTTATGCACCTTGGTGCCCGTTTTGTCAAGCGATGGAAGCTTCGTTTGATGAGTTGGCGGATAAGTTGGGTGGGAGTGGCGTGAAGGTGGCTAAGTTTAGAGCTGATGGAGACCAAAAGGAGTTTGCTAAAAGGGATCTGCAGCTTGGGAGCTTCCCGACAATACTTGTGTTCCCAAAGAACTCTTCAAGACCAATCAAGTATCCATCTGAGAAGAGAGATGTTTATTCTTTGACATCGTTCTTGAATCTAGTTCGGTAAAAAGAGCAAAAACCCGTCGACTTTACAAAACAAAACCATTCAGTCTAGTTCTAGAATGCTAGAACAGATGAAGAAGATCATGAGATTCTCTCTATGGAAAGCTTTTGACTTTTGTATAGTTGTGGTCTACCAAAACTTATCCTTTTGTAGAACTTTGGCCTTTGTGATAATATGAGCAAGTTTTCAAACATAGATTACTCTGTATGGAACTGATTCAATAGCCCAATTTGAAAATGCAAAAGAAGGTATAAGGAAAGGTTTGTGAAGATTATAAACCCAAATGTCAAAGATTCAAAGCATGAAACAAAGCAAAAGCAAAAGCCAGAGAGAACAAGGAAGGAATGTACATTTTATCTTCCTCCTTTATCTATGTACATTCATGGAAAGATGGAAATTTACTTATTCAAGCAGCGATGAAAGAACCAAAAGTGTTCTCTCCGCTGTAAGTCATGTAGAGGAACCCATCTTCATCTTTGTGTTCTTCATAGATTGCAGACATCAATGCAGCTATAACATAAACAAACAAAAAAAGACCAGTGAGATCAAGTTTGAAGGGTAAAAAATGAAACTTAAAGCCCTTACCAGTTGGAGGCAATGTATCCTTGACAAAGACGAAGATAGCTTTCTCAGCTCCAAGCTTGATTCTTTTGCGGACCACGTACACAAACTGACCAACGGTTAGATCTGCTGGGACGAGATACCTAAAACAAAGTGGAGAACACATCAATGTTTCATCAAGCAAAAAGAGAGACAAGACAAGACAACCAATCACACTACTCACTTCTTCTTGTCAATGTCAGGAACATCACTTTGTCCAGCCTTCTCCACAATCACCTAAACGTTTCAGATTCTAAATTAGAACACAAAGCTTAACTCAAAGTTAAATCAAGTGAGTGAATTCACGTACAGGGATTCTGTCAGGGTACTTCTCTCTGATTCGAGACGCTTCATTCATCCTTGTCTCTGATAATCAACAAAGCATCAAAAAAAATTAAACTTGGTTTAGTCTAATCTGTATCCATCCCTAAGAAGATAGAACGAACAACAAAACAGAGATCATACAAAGAATCAAGATCTTAATTTTCATCGACAAAAATCAGAATCCTACACGATCTGAGGCTATGAGGATCTAAGACACTAACCGAGAGGATTTGAAAGTCTGAAGGAGCTTTTAGCCATGGCGATTCGATCCGACTCTGCAAATTTCAAGCACGCGAAGATCATGATTTCTAAGTTACAAACACGATCCAGAAGTACCGTAAATACTCGAATTGAGAAGAGATTTACCCGAAGAAGAAGAAACTGTACGCAATTCGTGGAAGCTAGGGTTTTGGCTGGGGGAAAAGGATTCGATTTTGATGGAAACTGGAAAAAGGAAAGAGAGAGAAGTCAATATTGAGTATTTAAATTTAATTAAATTAAAACCAATAATGATACTGTATATGAGTAATAATTGATTTAGGTTTGCCTACACGGAACCGTAACCAATTGGCTTGATTAATATTACTTGATTGGGTCACAAGAAATCTAGTTACACGTGTCTTACGAGAGCACCGTCGATTTGTTTCGAGCCTTTGGGCTGATATGGGCCGTCTTGTAGGGTTTAGTTGTATTGCTTTTGATTGTGTAAACTAATGGCCCAAATGTTATCACATACTAAAAGATTGCTAAATTTTCAAAACAATAAAATTGTAAATCATCATGTATAAACCCTTGGAAGTTTTACATTTCTTTTTAGGTATTGGGGATAAATCTTTTATCGACATCGAGAGTAATAATCCCATATACAAATTAGATAATCTTATTACTCAAACATTTACAGTGGCCAAATGAATCTCAAGAACTTTGGAAGGTGGTAATACTTTGTTTTTTACCCTAAATCAACATGACAACCAATCTTTCACATAACCACGTTGCTAATTGCTACTTGATACTTGCTAGTAGAGCTAAGAATATAGATAGGATCGAAGTATAGAACCAAACCGAGTTTTATACATAAACTTATAAATGTTTACCTTTTGTTTGTATAATTTGACGATATGTTTTGTTCATAAATTGAAATTCATCAAAAACAAATATCACTAATTATATAGTTTGAAAAACCTTACGTACTATAGTAAACTTACCACATATTATTTAAAAAGATTAGTCCTTTTTTTGTCAACATTTAAAAAGATTAGTATATATTTATATTTTGAAACTAAAAATAACAATGAACTGAACAATCTTGAATTGATTTTTTCAAACTAAATCGATTCAAATAAAACATAATGAACTTCAAAACTACAAACCGAATTGGGTAAAAGATACCCATCCCATAGCAAACCCCATCTCTAGTTGCTAGGAACTTCTACAACATTAAAAAGTGAAAGCTAATGAGCAATATGGCACGAGCCCTTAACCATATGTCGGACCAAAAATGTAAATACCATCCACAACATTTTTTCTCTTGGCCGAGCCCAGAATGGCGAGTGGATCTGGAGTTTTTCATAATTCACAATCAAAGGTTCCAAAGGATATGCCATTTTTTCAAAATATTATAAAAATTTAAGCTCATTACTAAAGAGTTAACAAAAGACCATTGAGAACTACAAATTAAAGACAACATAAGAAAAATGATATGGGTCCCATGCATGGGCTTGACAAGTCATCCTCATCTTCATACTTATCTAAAACATCCAAAACCTAACAACAATAAAAAAAAAAAAAAGAACTCAACCATATTGGTAGTGTCATGATTCCCAACATGATGAAAACGACAATAACATTGGATATTTGAAATAAATCATGTGGATACCATAAAGTTTAGGTTTTAATTCATGATAATGATACGGTATGGAATAGTAGTGGTTAAGGGGGGTTTATGAGATATATTGATCATGCTCCATACCATGACAACTATGGTTGTGGTGATGTGGATGTGACGTTCGATTCCAAGAAACCTGTTTTGGTTAAAACATCATTTCTTGTCTTGCTGAGATCTCTTCCTTTGAGTGTTCTTCCGATTCCTTCACACATGGAGAAAGATGAGATCTGCGTTCTTGCAAGCATTTTTGCTACCAACTCGTGAGGAGGAACCATTGCATCTTCATCATCTTCATCATCATGAGTGGTCCAGGAATGCATATGGTTGCTTCTTGTTTTCCCATAAATCTTGGACCAGTCAGGAACATTCATTGGAGCGGATGACTGTTTTGCTTTAGAGACTTCTTTGCCCTTAGGAATGTACCTTGCTGAAGATGAAGAAGCAGCTGAGAAGAGATTGTTACTTTTGGAAATTTTCATTTCAGGACCTGGAGTTTCGCTTTCTCTCAGAACCGACCACACTTCTTCTTCTTGAAACTCTTCTGCCCCTTCCATTGCCACTCAAGAAAACCCTTCTCCTGAATATTTCTTCTGCTGCTGCAACTTAGTGGTATTCTTCCTCCTGAATCCATGAAAGTACTCCATCATTGTATCTTATAACCAAAAGGAAAGAAGAGAGAGAAAGAGGAGAGGGAAGGGAAGGGAGAGAATTAATTACCTGAGAGAAGCAGAGGAAGATTCAGTGAAAATGTGATGTATAAAAATGTGAAGCATAAACAACATTAAACAATCTCTCTTTGCTGGCAAATGAGAGACAGAGAGGTCATTGATTGCTTCAAAGGAATCAAAAGCCTCCACAATAGGCAGAGGTTTCATAAAGATCCAAAAGCTGTAATAATTTTGTACTTTTTTGGGGGTGCCATAACTATGAAGTAAAAAAATAATAATTAAAAAGGGTTAGATAGATGAGTGATAGCCTTTGGTACTATTTCTACTAAAGACCTGCCAAAATTATTGATAAGAGTCTGATTCATGCAAGAAGACAAAAACAAAATGTACTATAGGAAAAGACTTGCTTTTATCTTAAAACTTTAATTTGCTAAAAGCCACATCTTCGAGGAGGGAAGATGTAAATTCACTCCAAAAAGCTTGTGATAATATTATCTTTCATAAGAATCATGTTTAAGCATTTCTTTTAAACAATCTAATTATATGATTCTTGTTTTTCTACTGCTATGCAATTATGCATTTGTATATAGTTATTGAGCTACAAAGAATAAAATATTTATATAGTTTCATTATATGATAAAATAACTTTGTATTTTATCACACCAAATATCTGAACCCCGTGTCCGTACACACATAAATACATCAGTCTTTTTGGTGGGGTAAGAATCAAATCGATTTGTAGTTTCTGAAAAATCAATTTGTTAGGCTATCCAATCCAAGTTTCGTGGGTCTCCTCTCAAGAGATGTTATGCCAAACCACGATGCATTAAAAAAGTATAGTTTTCAGATAAGACCTCTAAATTTTAAAAATTTGTTACTGAACCCCTCTGATTTGATAAAATACAGATATGTACCCTAAATTATAAAGAACCTAGAGTCCAACTTAAGAAAGAAACCTTAAGAATATATTGTTCCCTTGCAAGAAAACATATTATTACATAATATACTGTTAACTGTAGTACATAAATCTGGAGTTGAAGATGTTTTGAAGAAATCGTGTGCTAGGGACTAGGGTTATGAGAAAATATTAAAACGAAATATGAGTTGTTTAATTTAAATTTGTTAACAAATCGAGTTTACTCACTTGACATGTAGTGGACCATAACGTATAATATGTATAGGACTGAGCAAATAAACCGAAATCCGAAAACCCGAACCGAATCCGATCCGATAAAAACGAATTCGAACCGATCCAAACCCGATATAAATACTGAATGGATCTTGTTTTATGGTATTTTGGGTTATGGGTATTATCCGAACCGAACCCGACCTTAAATGGATATCCGATAGAACCCGAAACATTTAAAACCCTAAAAAGATCTTGTACCAAACATTATCTCAATTCCTAATATGTATCCGAAATATACAAAGATATTAAACATCTAAAATAATTATCTATTACATAAATATTGGTGATTTTATTATATGAAAGTTGATGTTTGAAGGTGGCGGTTGAAACTTAAAGTTTTTAGATTTTGGTTTTGTTTTCAATGAACAATGTTTCTCATTTTATGAGAACTTGGTTTTTGTTTATTCTTTCATTTATTTGGTTTTTTACTATAAATAAATATGTTTACATTTTATTTGATTTTGAATGATCACGTTTGATGTTTCTTTCTTATTTTTGAATTAATTTTACTTACTTTTTAGTTATAAAATAGTTACAAATCAAATACTTTAAAATCGAAGAACCGATTTACTTATGTTATAGTTTTAAAGTAGATACAAATCAAATATTTTTAAACCGAAGAACCGATTGGGATCTGAATCTGAAAGTACATCGGGTTGTACCGGTTCTTCAAAAATTTACTAACCTCGACCCGAACCGATCCCGAACCGAGCTTTCATAAAATCAGAATGAGACTCATTTTGATAAACCCGAAAAACCCAAAACCCGGTTGGATAAAACCAAAACTCGATTGGGACCCCGAATGCCCAAACCTAAATATGTATTAAATCGATTTTTATTACTTAGTGGAATTAAAACAAGTCAATGTTCAACTAAGAAGTTGTCTTCGTTTACAGTCATTATGATTGAATGTAGTGTGAAAATATCACATAAGATTATATTAAAAGAAGTTTGAGGTCATGGTGTCACCAAATGATATAGCTTGATCCTTGAATCCTTCAATAGAGAGAATCTTAGCTTGACATTTTCCTACTGTAACCTAACTGTTGAGATCTAAAGGCAGTTGAGCATTGAGAAATGAACATGGTCTTGCTGTTTCTGGTCTAGAGGTTTCTCTTCAGGTTCCAAGTGTTCATTAACCTAAGCAATTTCCATAGATGACGCAGATCTCTCCTTGTGTGTGTGAGGGAGAAAGTAACGTGTGAATCAGGGTATCGGATTTAGACCGAAGACACGAAACATGTAATTCAAAACAAAAGCTCCACTTTATCGGATTGATTCATCCAAACGATGGGCCTTGTGGATTTTTATAATGGGCTTAATTGGGCCTAAAAGGCCTTACTTTTTCACGTTTCAAAACCTTTTTCTAGGGTACGATCAACTTTGGCAAAAAGGGTAACTATAGTCATTAGGGTGCTCAATTTAGGATGTAGATAGAGCATCACAGAAGCTCACGGTTTCATAGAGTGTGCAAAGTTCACTGTTGCTATTGCCAATGAGAAAATAGAGTCTAGTCAAGTTACTTGATCATTCGCAAGGCGTCATGTAAACAAAAATCATGTGCTGCCTTTATCCGTTGTTGGTAAACTTATTGGAAGTGTTGTGTGTCATATAACCTTTAATTAGTATGCCTTGATTTGTATCCCAAAATATCACAATATATAGAAAGGTTTCACCTTTGAAGTGAATCGAGTGATTCAGCCTGTGCAATAGATAAAACATTCTTACAAGAAAATTGACGTAGTTTGGTGCCTTTGTGGGATTAGTTAGACATGTTCAAAAGGACGAGTCTGTGTATGTTACTCAAATATTTTATTAGGATGTTAAAATGTCTCGAACTTCAAAAGTGGGACACTTTAACACTCTAATATCTTTCAATGCGACTCAAAAGTTATCACAGTTGAGGAATCTCTATTAACGAGACCTGACCACATTTTTTGGTGTTATTATTAGGAGAAAGACTGATTGCTGCGTTTTCCCATCTATCTAGTGTGAGTGAGACCAAGGTGATTAATATGATTTTAGGTGTTCTTCTTTTATCATGTTCTCATATCTGGTTAGGTGATGCTCATAAATCATAATCATAAGGTAAACTCTTCAGGAGAACATGATGGTTTTTGGTTAATTGACTATTGAACGGTCCTCGAAAACTAAGCTATGGTTACCGAGTTTTCAAATCAGCCATACGAAGTATGAAATTCGAGAGACCTTGCTACTACATTAGGGTCCATATTCTTCACCATTTGTGGAAACTAAGAATATGATCCGTAATTTGCTTTTTAAAACTTTGGTGAGAGAAACAATTATTATTAACGCTTTCACTCTTTTGTCTTGGTATTGAATCTTGCAGGCCCCCATGGTCGATGTAACGTCAACGGCACGGATGAGCAGGGTCGGCTAAGTAGGCAGACAAGTGGTGCGACCGCCCCGGACCAAGCTCGTGTTCCCTGGTATATTAGAAGTTAAGGGACCCAATTTTTTTTATAAATACATATTTTTACATAGAAAAAAATTTAATTAATAAAATTAAAAAAAGTTTTAAAATATGTTATATGTATAGTTCTATTTGCATTACAAAATATATAAAATATTATTAATTTATTTTTAAAATATTAAAAAAACATAAATATAAAAAAATATAAAAAAAAAATTTGCTCTAAGACCCTTAATTAGGTTAAACCGGCCTTGCGGATGAGTACAGTAACAAGTGTCAGTTCATATACTGAAATTAGATTCACATACTTCAACCGGTAGTTTTATCATTATTACCGGTTATGAAACTGTTCTGTTCAACATGTACACATCTTAGATTACATCAATTGTTTGTTTGTTAGAACTTGTTTATCAGTTCTTCTTAGCACACATGTGGAATGGAGCCCACTGAGCTAGAGAGCGACTATACGGAGGGGCCCTCCACTGTGCCATTTGGCGAACATTTGGATATAGGAACAAAAGTGTCGGTGGTCACAATACTTTCATTTTTGTTTTCAATCAAAAAATGTTCGAATATATTTAGGTGAATTCTGAATCTTCGGTTACAATGTGATCTTGGTAAAAGCACCGATACTTCTCCTATAACAAAAACTATTTTGAACTGTAGTCTATGAGTTTTCTTAGATAGGTGTACTACCTTCAAGTTTTATCTACTTTTCAACTCCTTTTATATTTCCAAAGCTGGTTAATTTTAAATCATTCTGATCAAAATGAGTTCTGTATGTACTGTCAAAACTCAAATGGAAAAAATATACTTCATCCAATTCATAATAAGCGTCATTTAAAGTTTCTGCATACAAATTAAAAAATTATTATATTTTTTATTTTACTAGTTTTTTAATTTAATTTTATTAATCAATAAATTAAAATAATGGTAAAAGTTAAAAAAAATATTTAAAATATGCAATAAAGATATAAAATGACATGTATAATAAAACAAAATTTAAAAAATAAAAGAATATTTAATATTCCCTCCGTTTTATATTAGTTATCGTTCTAGGTTTATGTACACAGATTAAGAAAACATTTAATTTTACATATTTTTAAAATAAAAACACCATTATCAATACACCTAACCATATATCAACCAATAGAAAAATAGAGTAGATAATATTACCAATAAATTTTGTATTGAAAACCGAAAACGACACTTATTTTGAACTAAAAATTTCATTCCAGAACGACAACTAATTTGAAACGGAAGGAGTATTAAACATAGCGAGTAATAGTTTCACAAACAAATAATGGAGGAGCGGGAGCCTTGAGCTTTTGGCACGCACCCGGTTACCATCAAAGCAATAATAAGTTATTTATAAATCTGCAATACTATATGTCTCGCGTCAAGTTGAATCTTTTTTAGTTAACTGTAAACTTTTCCCTTTAATTTAAATAAAAATGTTACACCTACGCAACATACTCTAAATGTTCTTAAGCTGTTATGCACTAGTAACATAAATCAAATTTAAGCCAACATGATTTAGAAAGAAGAGAGGACACTCAAGAGGTTGTGGTAAACGTGGAAGCCTTGTCTAGCCCCAGTCTCTTAAACCAGTTTGCTAAAGATTCAATAATGTGACTTCCTTACTATCGGTTTCTCAAGCCTTGTTTAAGGGTATGGTAAATTGTTTTCTTACTTGTTTAAACTATGCAATAGCATTGTATGATTCAAGAGTAATAGTTTGCAATTGGTTAGATTCAGACTTGATATCTCTTTCTAAAAAGAGGAAGAAAAAAAGTCAAGAGTAACGAGCGGTGAACGTGTATTAATAGCTCATCTCGAGAATCAAGATGCAATCAATATTTAAGAAGACTTTACAAAGCATGAGCATAACTCTATAGTGACAATTGTTAAACAAGGAAACTAGTACAAGTAATTAAATCTGTACAACTAGACTTGTAATTTTACATTAAATAACATAGCTTGCAAAATAAATAAGAATCCACCTTGACTTCATCGAAATGAAAGATTCCCTGATCTAAAGGTATGGTTTATCCGCTCTATCGACAATAACATACATTTCGGTTAATTGCAAATCGACCCGTTAAAGACTTTTTACTTCAGATATTAAACCTATATATTACATTTGTTACAGCCGCCCCCCTTTGTATTGACAAAAGAAGTAGATCTTTTTGCAAGTCATAGGGTCCAGTGATGCACTCAGTGAGACCAAAATCCAAAAACTAAGTTTAATGGTTTAGCTGACTAAAACACCCTTCTAAAAGAGAAAAATTATCCTAAGTGCCATCCACTTTAAAATCTCCAACAAACATTTATTTTCTCATAGGCACTGTGGCACTGTCACTTGTATTGTATAGTCAACTAGCAGTAATAATGAAATGTGGTTTTAGATTTCTTAGACAGATTTCTAAGCAAAGTTTTCTTCAAAATTTATGAAACATAAACATTTAAAACTGTTGGGTTGAATATCTTGGGAAATCTAACCCAAACTCTCTCATATTTTGAAATATTTTAGGTAAGATTTCCCATAGTTTTGAGACCACTCATAGTTAGACACTAACATTTTTAGATACAAACACTAATATTCGGAGCTAATTTTTTCTGAGGACATAAGCCAATAATTATTATTTTCACTAAATTTTTCTACGGTAAAATAATTATTTTATGAAAAAATAATTAATAATTAATTACCAAAGATTTTATTATTATTTTGTATCTAATTTTCAAACTAATATTGTAACACTCAGATATAGTATTTAATATAAATAATTATATACTTTTTTAAAAAAATCTATCACAAAACGTTTTAAAATTTAGAAATGACAGAAATTATTATTTTATGAAAAAATAATTAATAGTTAGTTACCAAAAAGATTTTATTATTATTTTATATCTAATTTTCAAATTAATATTGTAATATTTGGATATAGTCTTTAATATAAATAATTATATACTTTAAAAAAATCTATCATAAAGTGTTTTAAAATTTGGAATAAATAAAAATAGATTAAAATAAATAAATTAAAATAATATTTATCGTGACTTAGGATCAAGAAAAATATACTCCTATCCAAATATAAATTTTAATAATAAAATAGACAAAAAATAAAATAAAATATAAGACTTTTTAAATGTATAGTAGTGATAATAGCAAATGTTTAAGATAATATTAATAGTAATCCATATTTAAGTGACTATAAATTGGCAAGAAAGTAATTTTATCAATAACAGTTTAGCAAAAAATTATGCGCTAAGCCAATGTTTCCAATTTTTGTTAGTAGGCACGTCTCTGCTTATATTTGAGATGAGTCTATGGTGAAAAACTCCAATTAAAAATGCTCTAAGCTTTAAGGTATTCAAGTAAAGTTCCACAATTTAAGTTTAAGACAACAGTTAATATCAAAGTTCACACATAGTTACTTGCTTAGAACATTAGTTTTAGAAATTCATTTTTTTTAAAATTTCATTTTAGCAAAAGAAAAAGAACATCAGTTTAAATAAAAACTGAATTGCAATTCTTTTTTCGTAATGTGTATTGTATACATTATGTAATCACGACTGATCGGATAGGCAATTATTGTAGTCTTTTAATAAATTATTTTTTGTTTTTCAAAATTAAAAACACAATAATTCAGAAAGTACAAGCTTAAATGACTATGACATAAATATATTCGTAGAAACGTGAAAACCTAACCTACTTGCCTTTGTTTACTACAACCTCCAAATTAATAAAACCTTTTTTGTTTGAGAAAAAATAAAGAAGAAAACGATATTTTCCTTTATTTAAGGACGCTGCATTGCTTGCTCATCCACTCAACTCAGGAGTGGTGTAGTGAGAGAGAAGAAGAAAAAGAGAAAAAAAAATGGGAGGAAAAGTTGTGATGATGGTGGCCATGATGCTTTGCCTTTGGGCACTCTCTGCAACAACAGAAGCAGTTGTAACAGAGGATGAGCCAGGCTTGATGATGAACTTCTACAGTGACACGTGTCCTCAGGCTGAAGATATCATCCGTGAACAAGTCAAACTCCTCTACAAACGCCACAAGAACACCGCTTTCTCTTGGCTCCGTAACATCTTCCACGACTGTGCCGTCGAGGTCCCAACTCTTTCTCTCTCAGATGATCTCACATGTTGTGCATGGTCGGTTACGTAGCTATAGGTTTGATCTTTTTAACTGAAACAGAGCTAAAGATTTACTTACTATGTTTTGTTCTGTTGTGAATACAGTCATGCGATGCGTCGCTTTTGCTGGATTCGACAAGAAGAGAGCTAGGAGAGAAAGAACACGACAGGAGCTTTGGTCTGAGGAACTTCAGATACATAGAGGAGATCAAAGAAGCTCTCGAGAGGGAGTGCCCTGGTGTTGTCTCATGTTCCGACATCCTCGTCTTGTCCGCAAGAGAAGGCATCGAAGCAGTAAGTTAAAACCAAATTTCATGCCGTTTATCTCTCTGTTTATGAAACTGCATGTTGTTTTTTGGGGGAATGTTCTGTAAAGTTTGTGTGGGGGTTTTGCGTAGGTGGGAGGACCACATATTCCGTTGAAGACAGGAAGGAGAGATGGACGGAAAAGCAGGACTGATATGCTTGAGTCTTATCTTCCCGACCACAACGAGAGTATCTCCGTTGTACTTGAGAAGTTCAAGTCCATCGGAATCGACACTCCCGGCCTTGTCGCCCTCCTTGGTACCATTACCTTAAGAACCAACCCTTAAATAAGATATTTAAATTCCGCTAAGAATTTCTGCTAAGAATCCGCCTTTAATCATGGTTTAGCACTCGAAAATCGACATTTTATCCGATATCTCATGGTAAAAACGGATCGGTAAAAAATCACAACTAACCACGAAAGACTATAGTACCCTTTTATAAGCCCTTGGTCCATTGACCATAGCACAAGGTTATTTTGGTCATGCAGATTAAGTATTAGTATAGGAGTACGTCGATACGAATTTCTTTAGTTTTTTTTATTAAGTTGGATATTGTACGATTTTGACTTTTTTGTTATATCACGTGTGTAGGATCACACAGCGTGGGAAGAACTCACTGTGTGAAGCTGGTGCACCGTTTGTACCCTGAGGTGGACCCATCCTTGAACCCGGACCACGTCCCTCACATGCTACACAAGTGTCCCGACTCCATCCCTGACCCAAAGGCGGTCCAGTACGTGCGTAATGACCGTGGTACACCAATGGTATTAGACAACAACTACTACCGTAACATCCTAGACAACAAGGGTTTGCTCCTTGTGGACCACCAGCTCGCACACGACAAACGAACCAGACCAATTGTCAAAAAGATGGCTAAAGACCAGGCTTACTTCTTCAAGGAGTTCACTAGAGCCATCCAGATCTTGTCCGAGAACAACCCTTTGACTGGTTCCAAGGGTGAGATCAGGAAGCAGTGCAATCTCGCAAACAAGATTCACTGAGATTGGAAAGAGTGAGAAGAGAGAGAGACTCTTTGTGTTTTGGGGTTCTCTCTGCACTTTCTTGGCATCGAACCAAGATGAATAAAATTATATTTTAAGAAGTTAAAAATGAAAGGAAGGGTGATGATGATGATGTATGCATCATAGTGGTGACCACATATGCACTCTTCTTTTGTGTGTGTTGTTTTAGCCTTAATGTTTTAATTATTATGGTGGTAGTGGTCTTTTGAGTTAATTAATCTTAATGTTGTTTCTTTGTTGATTTTGGGTTTGTGGTGGGGTTGATGATGGAATGGATGTATGATATGATGGACTGTGTGCGATGTAATAATAAGTAAATGGTGAAATCGTACTTTAGTCTTTGATTTAGTTTCATGGAATGTTATACATTCATATGTTAAACCAATGAAATAGCTATAACTCAACTTGTTCAACATGCATGAATCATGATACCATACTATACAGTACCGTGCATAATGATGATGATGATGATATCGCCTATATTTAACTGATCTCACTAAAGATTTTTTGGAAGCACATGACATATGCTATGAATACGATAAGGACTCATTAAAAAGATTCCAAAGAAAAAGTTCAAAATAAAAGAAACGGGGCCCAAGCATAGAATAAAGTCGAAAGTCACAAAGAAATAAATAAAACATAAAGATGGCGTTAGAGTAATAAATATTGAATCACATGACCCACAATGAATTATTAAGGAGAAAGACGTTCTAAAATAAAGATAAAACGAAATATCTAACGGATGAAATTTTTGTGAGGGTCTGATTTTAATATACACCTTGTAGTTGTAAGCTATAAGCTATACTTCAAATAAGTTTTGTTAAAAATATATAGAAAACGTTAGGTAGACTGTAAGCTTTTCTTAATTTAATGCGTAAGTTACGCAGCGTAAGAGCACCCTCATCCTAACAACCCATTATGGGTTGCTTAATTAAAAATTAATAGTATTTAATAATTTATTTGGGTTAAGCAACTTAGCTAAGCAATTTGTTAATTTTATTTCTCCATTGCAAGTTGCTTATTTTAACAATTTTAAATTTTTATTTATTTTTTTAACTTAAAATTTATTATAGAAAACTTAAAATTT
>MU107655.1:0-43824 GCA_012274485.2 Sinapis alba | reverse complement strand
TGAGAAGGCTGCTCTAGTGAGCCTGTATCAGACAGTTTAGCGGTAGAAGATTTGTGATGATTCCTCTTGGCATTGCCGGGATTCAGTGAAGAACCAGATGAAGATCCACCAACTGTTGTATGTTCATTACGAGCACCCTGTGGAAATGCAGAAGCACTAGAAGATTGTATACTGCTTGGAACAGATGCTTGAGTTGGGCGTCGGTTTAACGCTGGCCAGGCTCGAGAAGACCCAGCAGCTGCACTTCTGTTTGTTTGATGTCTTGGATGAGTAGTCATGGTGTTACTCTCTGAGTTCTGTCCAAGTCTTGTTTGTCCGTGATTTGCTTGCATAGAGAGTGGAGGAAAAGAAGCTTCTCCCAAATGTGAACCTCCAGAGCTACTCATAGGTTGAAGAAGAGGATAACCGTCGTCAATGGCATAAGATGCTTGATATGATCGTCTTCTTCCACGGCGAGTGTTCTGGACCTGGAAACCCGCTTGAGTCTGAAACAGAAACAAATATTAAACATAGGAGGCAAGCAAAACGTTAACACCCAAGAGCGATAGTCTGAAAAAGGATACGTACCTGAAACGATGCACTTTGCTGAGACCGAGACATTCTACCACTATGATCAACGGTATTGTGCCTCTAAAAAACAAAGGCAATTAATGCTTTTAATAGAGCAGAACATAACAAACAGTGGGAACAGAAAGGAAAGAAAAAAAGAAGGTTTACTTTCAACTCAGCTTCGATTTGGAAAACTATGAACTTCTTAGCAAGACAAGACTCGTCTTCGCATAAGAAATGGTCACTGCGGAAATGAGCCTGTTACAATTTACAATTTAAAAGAGTCAGACATCAATGCAGCCGCAAACATTATACCATAAGATTACATTCATACCTCCAAATCATCATAGTTTCCATAATATTCATATTTGCCCGGCCTCAACCTACAATGCCAGACTGAATCAGATTAAATCATTCCAAAGTCAATCATGAAAACAAAAAAAACTACAGTCACCTTTGGCATATATGACAGGTGTAATGCTCTCTAGACATATGAGTGTAAAGCTCATTGCCACCATAGAATGGACGCTTACAGAACTCGCACATAGGATGACCAGTGAAGCCTCCTCTTTCACTCTCACTTCCATCAACTTCAGAGTCACCGCTGCTTATATGTTGATTCAGCTGATCCTTAGTAAATAGCTTCTGCTCACAGATGAAAACCTGTCATAACAAAAGCATGAGCTTTGTTCTTGAGAAACCTTAGACCCAAAGGGGGTGGTGGTGGTAAGTCTCAGCCCCTGACCTTACGACCCACAAGACATAAACTGCACATATGCAAATTGTGCTGATGGTTCAAGTGATCCTTCAAGTGTTCAACGCTCTTAAACCGCAAACGATGGTTAGATTTAGATCCCTTCTTTGCCTTGTCACAAGAGGTGCAGGAGAGTCTGCACATTGACTTAATCCTTGTGTACTGGTTAAAGTCATCAAAGAAGACTTTGGTTTCTTCATGGTACCAGAAAGAGCCGCCTACACGGCCTTCCTTTGGGTCTGACGGAAAGGTCGAGAAATCAGTAATCGTCTTTGTATAATCACCAAACTCCTGCATTGTAAAGATGAAGCTCTTTTAGTATCAGTTTCTTAGCAAATATCATTTGCAACAAAGTTGAGACCTTTGAAGCACAGTAAGGTGAAAAGGCTTAAGCTTTACTAAATGTTAGTTGCCAACTAAGAGAAGCAACAAAGTTGAGACATTTAAAAGTTGGTAAAGGTGAAAAGGCTTAAGCTTTACTAAATGTTAGTCGCCAACTAAGAGAAGCAACAAAGCTGAGACATTTAGAAGATGGTAAAGGTGTGACCTTTGTGACGAAGGCGACGGGGCATTCGGTTTTGCAGATGCAGCAGCGGCGATCGCCGAGAATGAAGCGGAGACGAACGACGCAGGTAGAGCAAACCTCTCGATGACCGCAAAATCCGTAAGCAACCCATTGTAGATTCTCAGCGCAAACGGCGCAGCTATCATCCATTTTTGTTGTGTTCTGACTCACAGCGAGAAACTCCGTTGACGCATTAAACAACAACAAAACCCCACAGATTGATTGATTACAAGTGAGAAATGTGTGGGAAAATTATTACTACGAGGCTCTGAGAACCGAAGCGACATATAAAACTAATTTGATTAAATGATCAAGCCGGGGATGTAGCTCAAATGGTAGAGCGCTCGCTTTGCATGCGAGAGGCACGGGGTTCGATCCCCCGCATCTCCACATTTGTTCTTTTTTACCTTTTCCGTATACAAATTACAAGCCCAGACTCAATCTCTCAACGTAAGCCCGTTAAAGGTGTGACACCAAGTCCACTTACCATGGGCCAATCGATTATCTTATGTTTGAAGCCCATATGTAACATTATAATATGAACAAGGGGTTGTATCTCAAATGGTAGAGCGCTGGGGTTCGATCTTCCCCGGCAACTCCATTGTTTTTATGCATGCAACACAACACAACCAACCCGTTTCATGAGTATATCTTTAACCTTTGTCTACAATACAATCTTCACCATCCCTAATGTTAGTCCTTTGTAGTATTCCAAGCAACTATATACTAACGCTACCATGTGAAGACGCGATCCATGAGTAAAAATCACACTGCCATCTTCAATGTTGGTAACAATTTTTTTGTAACTATCCGTACAATGAGATCACTTCAAGTTCTATGTTATTTTGAAAATCACTTTAGATCCAACATGATCATTATGGGATACTGAACAAGTGTACATATGTGGATGACTTACCCTGGCCACATCCAGTCCTTTCATAAACAAAAAATTATCATTCATAAAATGTTTGTGGGAGTATCAATGTTCACTGATTTTTTTTTGTTTTTTTTGACTAATGTTCACTGAATTTGTTGATTAGAAAAGAGTTATCAAGTATATGAAAGCACAGACTACTACTGATCAAAAATACTAAAAGCTGAATGAGAAGGCCCATCATCTGATCAAACAATCAACCTTGTAAAAATAGTTGTTTAGTTTATTATCCTCGAGATCTGCAATAGGTTGGATAATGGGATCATGGATGCATGTTACCATATAAAAATGCAACATCCCACGTTTCAAGGCAACTTGCTACCTCAGAAACTACTCGATCCCCATGTATCTAAGTCAACTTTTGACCCAATAATTTGAAAAATAAAAACAAATTTTATAAAAATAAAAACTCATCATCATGTGGCCAAGTTGTTGTAGCTACGACTTGACCACCGTGTAACCACCGTCAACGGCCAGGTTCTGTCCGCTTACATAAGCCGATTCATCCGATGCTAGAAACAGAGCAGCCTCTGCCACATGGCTAGCTTTCAACACAATGCCTTTTAGATTCGCGGACGCTGACGTGTTTTCCTCCACCACGTTCGGCTCTATCTTGAAACTGTTACAGACCAACGGCGTGGCCACCCCAAACGGAGCAACACCATTTACTCTTATCCCGTATTTCCCCAATCCACCAGAAGCTGATTTGATCAACCCTAATAGACCATGCTTCGACGCAGTATATCTGTCATAAAGCATCACATTACTGACAATAATACAACGTTATGGTCCACTAAAATATACTACGTTTGTTAGTTTTGTAATAAAACATTAGTTATATTTTTTTATTGTTGGGAAGATATATTGATTTTACCCGTGTGGTGCCGTCCCGGCGATCTCAGCGGCGACGCTGGTGGTGCAAATGATGGAGCCACGCGTGCCTTTCTTCACCATGGCACGTGCCGCGTGTTTGATGAATGCTGCAGCTCCACGGAGGTTAACGGAGATTGTTCGGTCTAACACGTCAAGATTTAGGTCAAGAATGCTCACAAACGGCTCTATAACTCCGGCGTTACTAAACAGAACGTCAAGCCTTCCGTGTTTGTCGACGGTGAACTTAACGGCGTTTTCTACTTCCATCTCGTTTGTGACATCGCAATGATAGTAACTCGCCTTGTCTTCTCCAATGGAAACTGCAAGTTCTTGACCTAGCTCATCTTGTACATCAACTATAACTACTCGAGCGCCGTGGTTTGTGAATAACCTGACGGACTCAGCTCCAATCCCGCTTGCTCCGCCGGTGATGATAACGACTTTGCCCTCCAATCTGAAAAGAATCAACAAATCACATTGCATTAATATAAATTTATAATGTATATACCCTTATATGGAAATGGTATGAAAGATGAGAAAATTGCCTGCGTCCAGACATTATTGTTGAAGCGTTCTGAATGATAAGAGTTTTACGAGAACTAATGTGCGGATATTTATGCATTTTGTATTATATGCATGTATGTGAATAGTCAACTCTATCGTGCCATGTGGGTTTCACTTTTTTTTAATGGCTCAAGAATTGTTTTGACCGTCTGAACTGTGCACCAGTAATAATTACGCTTGTCATCATTATAATAACGTATTTAATTAGGTTTAGATTATCTGTTAATTTATTAAATTTGCTAGATGTATTTGTTTACATATATATTACGATCTGACTTCTAGTGGTCTCAAAGGTTCTGCAAATGTTCTTGTATGATCAGATCCTTGTAAAATGGTTCAAGTCAATTAAAACCACCATCAAATTATAAACCGAAACCAAATCAGAACTAAACTCAAAACTGAATAGTGGTTAAAAAAAAAAACAAATGATTTTTATATTTTTAGAACCAAAAATCTTAAACTGAATAAAACAAAAAAATATCAAATATTATAAAAATAATCCTTATGAAAATATTAATTATATTTACTTTATAAATTACCAAATAATAATATATAATATATTACTTTTTTTTGAACAACAAATTCTTATATTAAATATCAAACGTCTAATGGTCTAAATTGACTGCAATCAGAGATATATTATTCGACACTAAGCTAATCGGTTAACATAACTAAAACAAAACAAAAAATGGAAGTGGTTCACTTGTAGTCCTAAATTCTGCATACCAAAAACCACAAAGAAATCGAAATTCAACGTTGAATGACTCAACCTAAACCCTACCCTAGAGTTTAGGGTTTGAACCAAGGGTTTAGCATTTTCTAGGGTAAGGTTTATTTAGAACCCTAGGGTAGAGTTTAGGGTTTGATCCTACCCTAAGGTAGAGTTTAGGGTAGGGTTTAGGGTTTGAATCTAGGGTAAGATTTAGGGTTTAGAACAACCTAGGGTTAGGGTAGCGTTTAGGGTTTAAATTCCTAGGGTTTAGCATTTTCTATGGTAGGGTTAGGGTTTAGGGTTTAAACCTAGGGTAGGGTTAGAGGTTAGAACCCTAAGGTAGGTTTAGGGTTGAATCTTGGGTACGGTTTAGAACCCTAGAGTAGGGTTAGGGTTTAGTAGGGTTTAGGGTTTATAACCCTAGGGTAGGGTTTGGAACCCTAGGGTTTAGCATTTTCTAGGGTAGGGTTAGGTTTTAGGGTTTAAACCTAGGTTAGGGTTAGGGTTTAGAACCCTAAGGTATGGTTTAGGGTTTAAACCTAGGGTAGGGTTAGGGTTTAGAACCCTAAGGTAGGGTTTAGGGTTGAACCTAGGGTAGGGTTAGGGTTTAGAACCCTAAGGTAGGGTAAAGTTTAGAATCCTAGGGTAGGGTTAGGGTTTAGGGTTTAAACCTAGGGTAGGGTTAGGGTTTAGGGTTTAAAGCTAGGGTAGGGTTAGGGTTTAGAACCCTAAGGTAGGTTTAGGGTTGAATCTTGGGTACGGTTTAGAACCCTAGAGTAGGGTTTAGGGTTTATAACCCTAGGGTAGGGTTTGGAACCCTAGGGTTTAGCATTTTCTAGGGTAGGGTTAGGTTTTAGGGTTTAAACCTAGGTTAGGGTTAGGGTTTAGAACCCTAAGGTATNGTTTAGGGTTGAATCTTGGGTACGGTTTAGAACCCTAGAGTAGGGTTTAGGGTTTATAACCCTAGGGTAGGGTTTGGAACCCTAGGGTTTAGCATTTTCTAGGGTAGGGTTAGGTTTTAGGGTTTAAACCTAGGTTAGGGTTAGGGTTTAGAACCCTAAGGTATGGTTTGGGGTTGAACCTAGGGTAGGGTTAGGGTTTAGAACCCTAAGGTAGGGTTTAGGGTTGAATCTAGGGTAGGGTTAGGGTTTAGAACCCTAAGGTAGGGTAAAATTTAGAACCCTAGAGTAGGGTTTAGAATCCTAGGGTAGGGTTAGGGTTTAGGGTTTAAATCTAGGGTAGGGTTAGGGTTTAGGGTTTAAACCTAGGGTAGGGTTAGGGTTTAGAACCCTAAGGTAGGGTTTAGGGTTGAACCTAGGGTAGGGTTAGGGTTTAGAACCCTAAGGTAGGGTTTAGGGTTTAGAACCCTAGTGTAGGGTTTAGAATCCTAGGGTAGGGTTAGGGTTTAGGGTTTAAATCTAGGGTAGGGTTAGGGTTTAGGGTTTAAACCTAGGGTAGGGTTAGGGTTTAGAAACCTAAGGTAGGGTTTAGGGTTGAACCTAGGGTAGGGTTAGGGTTTATAACCCTAAGGTAGGGTTTAGGGTTGAACCTAGGGTAGGGTTAGGGTTTAGAACCCTAAGGTAGGGTTTAGGGTTTAGAACCCTAGGGTAGGGTTTGAAGTTTAATTTTATATTAGGGTTTAGGGTTTAATTTTATGGTAGGGATAGAGTTTGAGGTTAGGTTTAGTGTTAGGGATAGGGACATAAGCAGGCTTACTTACACATACATACAGAAAAACAAAACATACACAATATGCGTATACAAACGGATAATATTTGAACAAAACAAAAAAGACGTATAATACATACACATTATACATACGCATATACATATGTTTTGTTGTGTGCTTTACAGAACTCATATGATCCTGCAAAGGGAAAACAACTATAGCATTAATATATATAATACAACTAATATATATAATACAACATATAACGAAGTGAAGGCTAAAACTAAACTCACCTTGTATGTTGATGTCTTCTACTTGACACGACGATCTGGTTAAAAACACTAGCTAGCTTCCTGTTTATTGATTCAAGAAATGAAGCCTGTGTTTCAGAATGGGATCTGATAGAGTAAGAGGGTAACAGAAAAATGGAATGGTCAGACGAAGATAAGAATATACCGCTGAAGCAAAGGGTCTCTTTGTGAGGGTTGGTGGCAGGCAAAGGGTCTCCTTCACAAGCACGTTGCCACATTTTGATGTAAGATCACCAGACTGCGGACTCATGGAGCCTTTTTTTTGTTTGAAACGTCACAGCCGGTTGAATCTTTTTTCCTCCCTGCTATAAATATGAGAGGTTATTCTCTAATCTCATCTTCCAAACGAGAACCAAATAAATCAAGTCAGAGACTACGCACATTGGCACAACGAAGAAACTTAACCTTACTTATTATACAGAGCAAGATTGCAAAAACCATAATAAATAGCAACTAAGCACTCTCTAAAGCAGACAAATTATGTGGCAAGACACAAACTAACATAGTGATGACCAATCCCAGTTTGTAATAATAACCGAATTAAGAAAAAGTAGCAGTACCTGAAGGAATGAGAGATCGACGCCAATGTTGTTTGGGTTGACAAAGTAGAGAAATAATGGAATCGAGAGAGAGAGAGAGACACGATACGATTTATAGAGGAAGTAAACGTAAGAGCTGGTGATTCAGAAGAACATTAACCCTCTACGCAGAGGAGGAAGCTATATATTGACAGGTGGAGATTTTGATTACGTTTATTACAACAACAGTCATCATTTAAATTTTAAAGCAACGGTAACTTTTTAAAATTTGTTACCGTTGGTTTAATTCTTTTTTCTTTTCTTTTTAAAATTTTCTCTTATCATATTATTTCTAGTAACAAGAATATCAATGATAACAAACAGAAAATACATTTCACTATTTATGAGTCACTGGTTAATGCTTAGAAAACAAAACTTTAGCAAAAAGCGGATAAGCAAGAGTTCCATTTACTAGCTCTTCTTTTTTTCGTCCACCCACGTTTTAATCTTAAGTTTTAAATCTCACTCAGCAATAGCTTTTTTATTGTACTCACATGTTTATACGCCATAACTAATGATTTTGATCCTAAAGTTGTGATATATCTCTAACAAAGGTACTCCAAAACCCCATAACAAATAGTACGTAGAAAATCGATTGTTTGCAATGTATTCAGATACAACAAATATAAAGAAGTGTGCGTCTTTGTTTCAAACCAAAACTGTAGCAACAGTTATTATAGTTGCTATTGTGTTAAATTATTACTATACCAGCATATCATATATGTTGCATCATTCACCTGTTATTTTCTCTTCATCCTATGATTACACCAACAAAGTAAAACGCAAATTCAATACATTTTTTTTTGATCAAAAAACGAATTATAAATCAGATTTTTAAACGCAAATTCAATACATAAAAAGTGTTTTGACAGGGTCGGTCTCAATTGGCTAGCTCGTAGCCTCTCATACATTATACTGCTACTCAAGTGCTTCTAATTTTATACTTTTAGTGATTCATTAGAGACCATTCCTTTTCCTCTTCCCTCATAATGACGATTCACAAATCAAAAGGCTAAAAAAAAACTATTGCAGTGCATCACTTTTCCTTATTGGCATCGAACACTCGTGTTGTTTACTTTTGTTTTTGTCTGGTTCGATGTTGTTAATATAAGTTGACCACCCTTATATTGTTTTATATGTATAGTGCCAAAGTGCATGCTTCTTCGAACAACATGACTTACCTTTAACCAGATAGCGACTCTCTTCATGCTCAAAAGCATTTGCAGTTGCTTCAAATTGTATGTAATCAATCACGCTTTGTTTTTTTCTTTCATGTATGATCCACGAAAGAAACGTCTGCATGTAAGTGTAACATCATAATGTACAAACTGTTGGTTCAGTGTGTCTTTTTCTAAATTCCTTTAGTCAAATTTGAACAAAGTAATATTTACGAACAAAAATATATTATTATTGATCAATAACAACCTCTGCACCCAAAGAAATGGTAAAAAAATAAAAGAAAAAAAAATGGTATATAGATGTAGCAAATGTATCTTCAATTTTTATTGTTTTTGTTTCCCATTTTTGAAACTTTTTTGCCCAGAAACCAAGATTAGAAGGTCTTAAAGTTTGTTAATCACATCTTGTAAATTTCACTGTTCATTTCTGAAATAATTTTTACGTTTTAAGCCAAAAAATAAATAAAAGTTGACCAATTAAGTGTGACAGCCGATCATATAATAAAAGATTGCTTACCGTTAACATTTGAACTCTTTATACATATTTGCCACACAGAGTTGCATGACTACGAAAATAATAAGATTTTACAAAAACTCAAAAGATAAAACACAAAGGAAGGGGATTACAAACAACACATACAACACATAAACTAAAGACAGATTATTCAAGAAGCTTTTGTTTCTTATAATAACGAAAGATCAAATTAATTAACTAATTAAACATTCATCCTCATTGTGGTGGTTTTGTTTTATTGAGCTTCCTGAATATATATATCATCTCAGTTCGATGAGGACTGGTTCAAGGGACTCCTTCCACAACTAGCCTGCTTTGGACCATTCCCAACGACTCGAGGACTCATCTGACCCAACCTGAGTTCACCCACACGTGGACTAAACACCTGAGACAAACTCCTTTTATTGACAGGAGTCAAACTCGAACTTGTGACCTTAGGACTACTAGTGTGTCTAAACTCTCCTCTGCTTCGCGTAATAACCTCATCAAGAATCTCTGAGTCCCCTGGATACGAAGTTGTCGATCCAATCTCCGTTTCCTGCTGACAAGTTTAAGTGTGAATAGAAGAAGCTTAAGTACATAAACAACAGAGTTATTAACTTACCGCTGCGAGATTGAAGGGTAAAGCTGGAGCTTCTTCATACTCTGCTGCGTCCAAGTCTTGAAGATGAGCTCCCTTGAAGAATCTAGGGAGGATGTATTGTCTAACGGGGATTAAGAACATGATCATTAAAGGGAACATGACTCCTGCTATTGGGATCCATGTGAGGCCAAAGCAGATTAAGAGATAAATCGTCTGGAAAATAGTGAACATTGCAATCGTCTTGAATGGAACGGTTTCAACGAACGTTGCGTGGTAGTCTTCAAGCACCCTGCAAATAGAAATGAGTCATGAATGGAGGCTTCTTGAAGTTGAATGTGATGATTAAAAGATAGGAGGAGGTTTAGTTAATACTTGAAGCGGCGACTTGGGGCAGTGAAGAGAAGTAAGATTCTCTCCCAGAATTGGTTTCCGGGTAAGCTTTCAATAGCCATGAAGGCGAAGTAACCCCAAAGGACTGAGGTTGGGATCATTTTAAGGATAGGCATAGCTGCAACGCATCCTCCTACCATTGTGGACTGAAGGAAGTTGCTTACACGCTGTTCTTTGACTTCCACTGGTAGCAAATCATCAATCTCTTTCTCTATATCGAACAGAGTTTCATCAACTGGAGCATTAAGGTTTCCGGTGAATGTAGTTGCTTGGATTGTCGATTCTTTCAGTTCTTTTAAACCCTGAAAGTAGAAAGAAACTATTCTTAGTTCCCTCTGTTCTGTTGGAAAGAAATTAAAAAAAATACAAAACTGTTCTTTACTTGAGGTTGCTGGTATACTAATGGTGTCTGCATATGATGATAAGCTTCTTGCATATTGTTATAAAGTTGTCCCAAACTCGCATTTGTTTTGATGCTTTTTCGTGCTGTTGCAACCAGTCTGTTACGAAGCAACTGCAGAAACAGAGAACGTTGATCTCTCAGAACTCATTGAAAGTCTTGAAAGATAAAGACTGTGGTGAGTGAGTGATTGATTACCTGATACTTAAGAGTTGCTAAGCTCTTGGTGTGCATTGGAGATTGAGGAATGACACCATTTGATGGAGGGACTCCGAGTAGACCACACATTAAGGTCTGCAATGATTATTATGACCAATAAGCCCCAAGAGAAAAAAATCAGATATGTGAATCTTTTTTCTTCTCTCCAAATCCTTACCAGAAACCCAAGAAGAAGCAAATCATAGTGGTAAGAAGAAGGTTTTCTCAAATTGAATTCTTTCTGTTGAGAAAGCTGTGAAGCTACGCTATGATCAAAGTAGTAAAGCACAGCAATCATTGTTGCTGGAATGAAAGCTCCAATTATGTAGACGACTGGAACATCAAGCATCTCCTGATAAAAAATTTAAACGTCATTACATGTAGAAGCGCAAGTGAGGGTGGAGATGAAAGAAAAAAAAAAAGACAAATACCTTTGCTACGGTCCAATTACCATAAGCACCAGGAGACCAAGGATTTGGGCTAAGAAGTCTCCTTGGGATTCCTTTAGGAACATCTCCTGCTGGAATGTAGGAGACACCGGTCCACACTAGCACCATGAGTGGTACACCATAGTCAGCTATTAAGCTTCTGAGCCAGCCTGCTCAAGCAAGAGAAGCAAAACTGAGTTGTAAGAAGAATCTAAGCTCATTAGATTATAGATAATGCTCTGTTTTTGACTTACCAGTACCGTACCGCCATGATCTGGCTTTTCTGCTTCTAAGTCCAGTTAGAAGAAGGCCAAAGGAGAGAACCAGAGCGAACATCCCATTAGCAAACCTCCAGGAAGGTAAGAACTCCATCAGCTTCTGATTCTCTCGTTCGGGAATGCGAAATTCATCCACTAGCCCCTGGATAATCAATCATGAGCTAGAGATGAAAACCAACATTATGGAAATGTTGGTGAAAAAGGTTCATACTTTGATGGCTTGTTGCATGAAGAGCATAGCAATAAGCAGTCCAAACAACTCCCCAGCAACACGGGTGAACCTATTGATGATGGAACAAGCTCCACATATAGCCATCACAAACAGCATCAAAGCAGTCCAAACACAGACCCTACACACACATAGAGTTGTCAAGCACCTGATAACTAGTCTTTTTTAAGCAGAGGACTCTTACCATCCAGACCAAGCCAGGAAGAGGTTACGTCCAAGTTCAGGTCTGGCCTTTGCAAAGTTAAACATGAAGGTATACATGATGACAGTAGGCTCAGCAACACCGAGTATAAGCAGTGGCTGACCTCCGATAACAGAGTGAATGATGCCGCAAATGGCGGTGGATGCTAAGGTCTGAACAGCCGTGAGAACTCCATCTGAGAAGGGAGGTTAAAGAATGCAAATTTCAAATCTTTTTGGTAGAAAAAAATGAAGTGAGAATTTGATAAAGGTGGAAACTTTAGTTACCGGTGTTTCGTTCGAGCTGTTCACCGAAGGAGATGACAGGAATCGCAGACGCGAAGAATATGTAAGTGGTGGGAGCCAGAATCCTACGCAATAATACAATGGATGATGGAATATATATTTCATATTATTAAAAAAAAAAAAAAAAAGGTAGTAGAATCAATGGAATATATTCATTCATTCATTCATTAATTGGTGAGATACGTACCTGAAACCAGCCTTGAATCCTCCGGTCCAATCTTGCTTATAGCACATCAATCTTCCTTTAAGATCATTTTTGATTCCTTCAAACGGCACAAATGTCTCTTCCATAGTTGGGCTCTGTTTCGTTCAGTCAATTCGTCAAACACTTGGAGTTCTAAAAGATTTTGAGCTCAAACCCGATTCAAGGGAGAAACAGCTTATAACTACTTCAAACCCATTTCGACGAACATCTTTCAAGTCGAGGTTAGCGAAGAGCAGAAGAGAAAAATGCAGGAGAACCGAGTAAGGAGTTTGTGAGAAGAAGATTGAATCTGGATGATGAAGATAGTGGGAAACAGTGCATGGAACGAGTTTTCGTCAGAAAATCAATAAGAGGAAAGAGAGGGAAGGAAGGAAGCACTGTGTGTGTTTTTGATTAGGATGACAAGAAGACGGTGGTGGTGAGTCGTTGAGTTTACATGAAATGTATACTAACATATGTGTTGTTGTTATGTCTGGTCTGGTGGCAACTGGCATGGAAGATGAGACCCAAGGAATCTCCATTTTATAAGCTTTACTGAAAGGCAACATATAAAATACTATAAACTTGTATACATCGAAATACATAAATAAAAATAACATCTAAAAATTCAAAAGAAGTAAATTATTCTACTTTTCTCATCATCATCATCATTCATCATCAAAGGTTAGTTTTTTTTGGGGTATAAATATTAAATTTTATTATCAAGTTTTGAATTTTTGACAAAAGCACATAGATGAACATCAAAGGTTAGTTAATGCTTCTGTCTTGATAAATTACATAATTCAAAATCAATTCTGATAAGAAATTTTGAAAGTGTAATAATGTCACCTTCTATAATGCGAAATTAGTTATGATTTTATTTTGATTAAAAAAAAATATTAAGACACGGATACAATTTTGATGATTAAATTGATGAGAAAACCCGACGAAATATATAATAATGCTAAAATATTGAGTTATTCATATTAAGACACGGATACAATTGTGCAATACGTGGAGTACTAAATTACGTGAAAATAGGGAATGGTGATTAATTAGATTGACATGCATCTTCTTGGAGTTACTTGTTTCGGCTGTCTCAATATGTAAAATTTCGAAGTTTAATACGTTTGTTAAATATCTTTCTTACTCTTATCTGTCGTCTATCGTTTTGATAATCAAATTGGTCAACTTGCATTTTTATAGAATCTTATTCGTTTATTAATCCATGTGCCCTTATTGTCTAATTATCGTTTTACGAATTACTAGTATTATATTATATAACTACATTAGTACTACTGTATATGTGTTCGCTCTTGAGAACTATATATAGCTTCTCCCAAGGCTATTTTAGTTTTCTTTTTACAAAAATGATTCGAGTATAGGGTTTCCAAAATACCTTTTGATATAAAAATTAGGTCTTAACAGGAGAAAATGTCACTTTTTAACTAGATCTAATAAAATAGTAGTTGTTGTAGATATTATACATATATTTTTATATTCATGGAGTGATGTGGCAATAGTAAGAAGCAAACTTGACCTAACTATCCCATCCCGATTGGTTTTAAATTTATTTAACTTCTTAACTTTTTTTTGTCGCTAACTATAACTTTTCACTAAATTATATTTATATAAATACTTGTTAGGATTTGGTTTCAGATACGTTTAAAAGTTGTCTTTCAAATGTTTGGCTGCGGTTTCGTACGCATAGCTTAACTTGGCTCCTTTAAACATGACCCATAAGAGACTTAAGAGTAATTATATTAGTAAAGGTCACTTAAATAAACAAAAACACACACACACACATATATTTATACGTAAGAAATGCATGGCCACTCTTTTCTATTGATCTTAGATTTTTGATGTGCTTTGCTGGCATTTTATTTTGAAATATTTGATAGTGTATTTTGGTCCCACTAAAAGTGTATATATTTTGTAGTTATGAGAAGGGTATTTGTAGAGGTTTAAATTGTTATATATGGATGAGGGAAAAACTATGTTATATATGTATTGCCCACATATATAGCGAATATGCAATATATAATTTGGAAGAGAAGGTATGAGCCCATGTGCCCAAGACAACTCGACGAAATCTCACAGCCGATCAATACAATAGTGAGCCTTATTCCCCGAACTAACTTCCACGGTTATTTATCATTACAAACTTGTCGAACTATTAAGGCATTGGATAGTTTTATTATATACAAAAGTAATTAACATCTTGTGATAATAATTTGTTTAGGTTATCATGTGAGCGAAGAACTAATATAGTGGACGGCCTACCATATTCCAAATGACGTTGTAATCTACGTAATTTTACCACATTTTTCTTTCTTAAAGTATATACTTTGTATCGGGACCTTTCCCCCCGTGGGTCACATACCTTGATTATTCAAATACTCAAAGGATAAATAAAGTATTGTTTTTCTCTGTTAAAATACAAAAGTATTGTTAAACAATAGGAGTAAGAAAGAAGAAACGATGCAGTTCGTGTACGTAGATGTTTCGTTGTAACAATTATTGTATATATATACATTAAAAATAAAAATAAACAAGTAATGTGCGCCAATCAAGTCGCAACTCATCATACGTCTTTTGATTCGTTTCACTTCATTCATCTAATATCAATATGAAAGATCACAAAACAACATTCTAGAAAATTTTATATTGCAGACTGATTGGGAATTTCGTGGCGGTAACTTGGTCGGTACGGGATCAGAACAAGTTGAAATTAATTAACATCAGCTTTAAACCACGATGGTAATTATGTAAGTGGTATACATCTATATTTTTCTTAAAATAGAATTTTTTTAGAAAAAGTGGATTTGCTTAATGTATGTATCTATAATATAATGTATTTATAATAGAGTTCTTCTATTATAGAGAAAAATATAAAAATATTACCTTTTGTTTCTATATTTAAAAGAAAAATATCAAATTTCTATATTTTTTATAAATAGAGGAATTCTATTATATATATGCATATATACATCGAAGTAAATTTATCTTTATAATAAATATTTCTATTTTAAGAAAAATACAAAGATAAAAATATAAATGGATTGGAGATAATATTACAATAACAACGCTAATAGAAACCATTATATATAGATATTTCCTGATCAATATTTTACTTAGAGTGGCTAAGCAATTTTGGGAGAAAAACAACAACATTAAAACTAATAGAAACCATTATATAGAGATATTTCCTGATCAATATTTTACTTGGAGTGGCTAAGCAATTTTGGGGGAAAGAACATTAAAACATCTAATTTATTAAATTAATCAGAACAATTGAAGTGAGGAAAGACCAAAAAAAAAAAAAAGCAACTGTGTATAGAAAGCCGATCGAAATATATGATGGGTCCATAATAGGCCGAACCTCCAATTCTAGTTTTCTGTATATTTTTTTGGGAAAAATTTTCTGTATATAACTATATATATATATGATTAATTCACATAATAACAAAAATAAAAACATCTCTCAAGGTGGTAGGCCCTTTTCCTTCATCATCCCCCCCCCCTTTAACACCCTTCACTTCAACAACAATTCACATTATTATTACCACTTTTTGTTTCTATGGTTAAACAGATGAATTATAAACCGAACCCACGTTGCTCTGTCATAACACAAACAAACAAACAAAAAACACAAACAAAAAACACAAACAAGTATGAACTCTGATTTCTAGAGTTTTCTTCCATTGGAGGTCAACTTACGCTTTTATCATTACTAGTATGATCTTTCATTTCACCACATTATTGCTACGGTTACAATTTTTCTCTCACATTAATTTAGTTATTTATCTTACCACCACTAGTACTTTACTGATCTCTTCTTTTTTTATTTCTAAACAAAAAGTGATAACTCGTTCATTCAAAAATTAGATAAATAATAGTTAAAAACTTTGTGTTCAAAAAAGAAAAATTTAAAACAATACACCCCAAATATATATCATCTCATAGGCGCCAAAGACAAGTAAACAAGTCTTACCAACGAGTCTATTGATATATATATATGTACAAGGTAGAATAGAATATACCAAATTGTTAGCTATAGTACGATGGCATCATGTTGTACCAAATAGTTTAATAAAAGTTTAGAAAAATCCTTATTAAAAATATCCCAAAATATTCAGATTGAATTTCAGGTTCCAGATAGATCGTATTGTGCATGGATAGATAGCGGACATTATATTTTATTCGATTCAAAAGTTATGAACAGAAATACAACTAGTGTTAGTTTGATTGAATATCTTTTGGGCATAAACTGATTTAGCTAGTTAGGGCATCTCCAACCCTACTCTATTTTCAACTCCAAACATGATTATGGAGTAAAATCTTCTCCAACCCCACTCTATTTTCAACTCCAAAATGGAGTAATGGCTAGGATTACTCCATTTTGGAGTTAGATTTTTTATTTATAAAATAGTCCTTTGAATCTTTAATATATTTATTTTAATTTAAATAATATTTAAAATGATATAATAACATGAAAGAAATAGTATATTCCACAAAGGATTAATTTAATAATTTTACATAAAATAATTTATATTTCAAAAAAAATATTGTAAACATAAATAATTGGGGTTAGTTTGTAAATTTTTTATAAGTATAAGGTATTATTTATAATTATTAATAAAATAAAAATAGAATAATTTAAAAATAATATTTTTGGAGTGTAAAATGGAGTAATACATTGGAGTAAAACTTAACTTTATTTTAGTGTTGCACTAATTTGGAGTAAAAAAATGCAGTAATACATTGGAGATGCTCTTAGAAGTGTCGATCTCAAGTACAAATGTGATTATATATCTTAAAAGTTATGCACTAAACGAAGTACATCAACAACAACAACAAATGAGGTCATCACTCATATGATCACATATAGGTAACGTGTTATATATCTCTACGTAACATTTGACCAATTTGATCATACAAACTTACAAAATTTGGAAATCATTAAATATATGAAAAAGAAAAAGAAGAAACCATACAATATTGATTAGCCTAGTTCGAAAAGACATCTCTTTATCGTGTGTGCGGTTGTTTGGCAATGCGTCTGAATCTCCCTATGCAGATTACGTTACGGATATAACAATTTTTAGCGTTGTTATGGAAAGATAGACTGACGATCGTGTTTTGATGTACTTCAATATATATATAGATATAGTCGTCAAGCAGGATATATATATGATCCTCGTCTCAAACTATACTTAAGCCTTGTACAGATTTAAACCGAAACCCCGTAACAAAATCTTTCTTACATATTTAGCGCGGAAAATAAAACATCTAGAGTTTTCGGTTTAGTTGTCAAGTTAAAAGTAGAATATTTGGAAGTATGAAGTATATTGTCTCCCACTAATACAAACAATAAAGTATGAAACATAGATGCATGAAGGCTAGACTTCCATAATGCTTGTGGTAGGGTCTTTTCATTCATCATCTTGTCTCACTTGCTTTTCTTTTCCAGCTCTCATTTTAATTAGAGCCAATATTTTATAACTAAAAAAAAAAAATCTATAAAAGAAATAATTTGGTGGATTTTACAATCCAGGAAAATTTTGGAGCCTCAGGATTGTAGTAATGTCTCTCATATATAGTTTGACTTGGCTAAACGCGCAAATCATTACAAGTAATTGAGTAAACAAAACTTTTTGTATGCTAAATGATTCAGACACAAGGACCGACCGATGAATGGATGGATATGATCCATCCTTATAAAGAAAAGAAAAGCTTTTATGATGACACTTAGACTGACTCTGGTAAAGAAAAATGAAAACTAGTTTGCGAGGCTTTGGTGATGAAAGCTGGACTAGACGAGTGAGAAAAAGCTAAACTTCTTTGGGTCCATAAGCCTAATAGGCCCATCTAAGAAGAAAAGAAGTGATATTTATATTGCAATAATGGGCCGAGCTGTGTTGACCCATAAAACTGATCCAAGAATTTGTACAGATTGATAATATTATGATTTTAATTAAAGAGAAGTATATATATTCGACGTATTTTTAACGCACACTGGGTAACTAGAGATTATTTTCACGTTCGCAGGCGATTTGCTTGGACGAACCATCGGGCATCAGAGAGAGAAAAAGCTCAGATCTCTCGCAGCGGTACGTTTGTTCCTGCTCTATCTCTTTCTCTCTCGTTTTACCGATTAGAATTTATCTGTATCCGATCCGTGCGTTGTTCATGGCTCTGTCATTTTCCAGATCTATTATTGTGTTTACTTTTGATTCGTTAGTTTGTAATGCTGGATGCAAATTTGATAATTAGTTGGCTTTTCCAGATGGAATTAGATCTATTAAGATGCTAGATTCGATTCATACCTAATGAGATCCGATCGGATAATCACCATTGGAATTGATAGCTGAGATGAGAGATGATTCCTCAATTGCTCTTTTTTGTTTTTGAATTGAAGAGGAGGAGGAGGTTTGGATTAAAAAAAAGAGAGAGGATGGGGCTATCATTCGGGAAGCTGTTCAGCAGGCTGTTTGCGAAGAAAGAGATGCGTATTCTGATGGTTGGTCTCGATGCTGCTGGTAAGACTACCATCCTCTACAAGCTCAAGCTTGGTGAGATCGTCACCACCATTCCTACCATTGGTGAGTAACTAACTTCCTTCCTCCCTCTTCTTGTTAAATATTTTATCTATGAGAGAACCTGACAAGACAATTTCTCCAGGTTTCAATGTTGAGACTGTGGAATACAAGAACATTAGCTTTACCGTCTGGGATGTCGGGGGTCAGGACAAGGTATCCATCTTCTCACTTTATAGTATTATATTCCCTAGTACAGTTTCTGCAAGTGTTGTTTGCTAGTCTATTCCGAAATTGTTTGCTTATTAGGTTCAATGTTGGTGAATTTTGTTCATTCGTGTACCAATACTCTACATTCGATAAGCTAAATCAAAATCAGCCTCAACTTCGACCATACTTCGATCCATTCTCAAAGAAATGTCGTTTTCCTGGCTGACATTTATTAGTGGACTATCTTACTTCGTTTTTTTTAGCTCTTTCCAAAGAATTGTGATCGAGTTCATTACTGATGATTTACTTCTGGCTCATCTAGATCCGTCCATTGTGGAGGCACTACTTCCAGAACACTCAGGGACTTATCTTTGTCGTGGACAGCAACGATCGTGACCGTGTTGTTGAAGCCAGGGACGAGCTTCACAGGATGCTCAACGAGGTATATATATAGACTTGTACATCATGATTTGTAATTTACCATTTGTCTCTTTTTTTTTTTTTACTTTTTTCTCTTTTCATGGCAGGATGAATTAAGGGATGCGGTTCTGCTTGTCTTTGCTAACAAGCAAGATCTTCCCAACGCAATGAACGCTGCTGAGATCACTGACAAGCTTGGCCTTCACTCTCTCCGCCAACGACACTGGTTAGCACACGCACGAATCTAATCTATTATCTCGATTCACACTCCAGAGATGAGCTTAATATGGTGGTGATCATTCTAATGACAGGTACATTCAGAGCACATGTGCCACCTCTGGAGAAGGACTCTACGAGGGACTTGACTGGCTCTCCAACAACATCGCAAACAAGGTACTAACAACTATTATACTCTCTTTTATCTCAAGTTCTTATATAAATCATTCTGGGAGTCTTGAGACCAATTTTCAACGCGCAGGCGTAGAAACAGGAGGTAGCAAGATTCTTCTTTGCTTGTTTTGTTTTATACATCAAGGTAAAAAGGGTCTGTTTCTCTAATACTATAAAACGAGACCAAGATTTTATTATCTCATACATTCTTCTTCGTCTGTTATCCTAAACTCAAAATCATTTTACAATCACTACTTATTTTACGATAAATCATAAGCTTTTTGTTACATTTTCTTCCTAAAGTGAATACATCGTGTTCTTGTTATCACTTTTAAAAGTTTTAATCAGTTTCTTCCTCGTAACCAGTTTCATGATTCGAACGAAACTGACGCATGAGCTTTAGAGTAAACAGAAGGCGCATCTCTTTACCGTCCGATAGTTGAATATCGTTATTAAAATTTTGAACTTCGGAAATAAACAATTTACATACTGTATTACACAAAAATTCATCAAAAACACACTCGAAAATTAAGGGAACAAAAACACACACACGTCAACCTCAAAAGCAAATGAAACCAGAGACAGCATGTGTGGTTGTCAAAACAACACACGTCATAATCCACCTGCTGCTCCACATAACCGAATCTACTTCACCGACAAATTTTGACGTTCAAGCAGCGGACGGTGCAGTCACGTACTTAAACCGTCCAGCTTCACTAAGGGCGTTGATGAAGGGCTTCAGATTCACTACATCCGAATCCGACTCTCTCTCCAGGTCTTCTTCAAATTTCTTGTAATCTAAAGAATCATCGTTGTAAATGTTCCACCATTTGTTCACTAACATTTTGATGTCATCTCTCTCCATATTCGCCTCCTTCCCTGTGTATCTCCATGGCTTCGAACCCTGGAGACAGAAAGGTAACAAAGAGGATGTTAGAACTCAAATCATTGGTTTGAATAAAAACAAAAGAAAAGCTTGGTTGTAATGAAACTCACCGCTGCACAGTAGTGAACCACCTTGACTTTATCGAGCTCCACATTTTCTGGGTGACGCCACAGCATCGCCAGGACAAGATTGTAAACTAAAGGAATTGGTTTGTAGATCTTCTTGAAATACATATTCAGGAAGTCCTGCACCACAACCAAATCCACAACTTAAAACAGAGCAAGAAAGAACAGAACAGGATCAGTCAGATCACTTAGCTTTTTTCTTACCTGTTCAGCGAAAGGAGTCGGGGAGGTGACCTTAAGGGTTCTCAAGAGATCCTCATACGTATTGAGACCTGGTTCGAACACGAACATCCCAGCATTGAAGTAAAGAGCCGGTGGTTCCCCAAGCTCAGTCTTTGGCCACTGGACTTTCTCAGGGACTTGTTGGCAGTATCCTATCTTGTATTGCGGCGTGTGGCTCCATGTTTTCTCACAGAAACAGTCCATCACCGCGTAGAAATAGCCATCAGGGAGATCGAACAAGTGATCGATGTTCTCGTAAACTTGGATGTCTCCATCTAAGTATATCATTTTACTGTACTCCACAAACTGTACACATTAAACACAAAACAGAGCATTTTAGAAGTTAGTTAATTTTAAACTAACTCAAAAGGGGACTTAAACGACGACGTATTGTTGGTACCTTCCATATACGGAGTTTGGAGTAGTTGATGACGTAATAAGCCATGGCAAACTGAGTTTGGTTCTCGGGTGGGTAAACGGGTTCTATCTCGCGGACGATACAACCTTGTTCCACAAGTATACGACGGTGCTCCTCTGGAACGTCTGGTAATACCGCCACAACGAGTGGATACGCCGATTTGACTTTTCTTAGTCCTTTGGCTAAACCAACGACTCCTTTCACGTAATCACCGTTTCCAGCGAGAAACGTTACGTAGGCTCTATAGCCCTGGACTGGCGGTGACGGTTTTGTTATCGTCACGGAGGATTTGGCGGCGGTAGTTTGTATAAGCTCCGGAGCCATGTGGAAAGCACGTGATTTTAGAGGAATGTGGTGAGACTTGAGAGAAAAGAGTGTCGTGTTAATTTTGTCGTGTTAAGTGTTCAGTGATTGATAATGTTGTGGCTCAACAGGGATTATTATAGGCGAGAGGTTTAGTTGGTATCATGAAATCTGGAGCATACACGTGTAAATTTAAGATCAGACGGTGGTGATTGGCCTTTGGTGAAAGTTCTGGAATCGACCTAACGGGGAAATTAAAACTATTAACACGGAAAACGCTAGAAGCAGCTACGGTGTTGTGAGAAAGATTTGTTATTCCCTGCGTCTAGGTGCATTGTACATTTCCCTAGTCATTTACTTGACTTATGTTTTTTAATAAGTTCATATCAGTGAAAATACTCGTAATGAGTTTATTAAAATTAATCATACATTAGCACATGCTTTTCAACACTCTGATCACATGAATCACATCATATTTCTATTTCATAACCATATAAGAGATTTACGTACGTCCTTTAATTTCTGATAAATAAGGACGCTACATAAGTTTCATATGCTTAATTTCCCACTATGTGTTGTACTATTTAACGAGAAATAGTTGATATTAAAGTTACAAGGAGGCAAAATAACCATGTGAAAAAATGGAGACTTCTGATGAAAACGATATCTCTCTGACTATATACACACCGCATCAATGGTTTACTGGGTGAGGAGTAACCGGGAGATATACGCGCCATTTGATTTGAACCCTTAATGGGCCATAAAACTAATTTCATGGTGCGTAGTGAATTGTTAGTGGGCTCTAATCAGACACGCAGTTGCAATCTTTGATATAATCGTTTTACATCCAGTCGGCCCAAAAAACTGTTATAAAGTGCACTTTATACCACATTATCTAATTCGATTTTGGAATATTTTCCGATTAAATCAGCTAAATCATCTTTTACTAGATTACCATGTAAATTGTCTGAGCCCAAACTGAAACCCAAACTAACCAAATAATAGCAATTTTGTTTTCAACAGGAATCAAACCCATAACGATACACTCATGTCCCAAATTTTGAATACTTTGTAGATGCCAAGTAGCGGATCAAGCCAATTGCGATACAAACACTTGCCTCTGCTTCCCTTCAGAATATACAGTAGGCATTTACTGTGGTCTAGAGGCTTAAACCCCATACGTTTGTGACCTTTAAAACCATGTGTACACAGTACACTTTGACTCTGAACTACAAACGTGTTGTGTGCTGCAATATTTGACAAAACATACTAGAAAAATAATGGAGTGTGTCTAATACTACTATTTGACAAAATATAATAGTATTGTTTTTTTTTGAGAAAGAAAAATATATAGTAGTATTTCCTCCCAAAAGTGTCGGTTGGGGTTGGACTTTTTAACCTTAATCATCGCCGGTCATCTTTGATTTGGGTTTCTTAATATTCATCTGCTTCCACTATTGTGTATGCGTATGTTTTACTTTCTTTTAAAAATTCTTCCCTTCTCAAAGCTCCGACCGTTGTTGCTTTTACGAGATTATATATTCCGATCAATCAAGTCAACTTCCATAGTGTCCGAGTTTAGGCAACATGCATTGCATTTACTTCCTTCCAACTTTGAAATTTCACCTTTTTACGGCTAATGGAAGAACTTTTGACCTTTTTACACTGCAAATGGTATAGACTTCTTACAGATTACTCCTTTTATTTTTATTTTTCTCTCTTCTTATAGCATTTTTAAATAGTTGACTTCTTAGAGTTTTATATAGTATCCTTTTACCCTTATGAAACTGATTTTTTTCCTAATGAACATGAAACTGAATTTAAACATATTAGTTAAGTATTTAACCAAATGATTCCATGTATATATATTTTTATTTGAATGTAGAGAAACATAGAATAAATTATATATTCCTGAGAGTGATTAAGGATAACCAAATAATTTCATAAACCAAATAAGTATAGACTTATAGTCAGTATCTAAAATTTATGGATTTGTAAGGTTACATGTATATAGTGTAACAGGACCTTACAACTGAACATATTTTTATGAAAGTCAGGATGCTCAATTGGCTGAACCTTCAGGATTATTTACTATATAACCATTACTATTTATATGTTAATGTGGAGATCTTTTGAATTTGAAGTTTCTGATAACAAGATGTTCCTTTAGAGGGAATATCACACGCTTTAAGCAAAGACTATGCGATACATTGAATCAAACTAAAAATGGATCTCCAAAGTATTAGACCATACATATACATACGTGTACATGAGTAGTGGCGAGACAATACTTATATAGATGCTAACATATGAACTTTATATGGTCCTGCCTTCCGAGTTTTGAACCACATGCTTAAAATTAAAGTTTAAAGTTCGAATCCTTATCAGAGGATTCTCCTGCGTCATCATCTTTACGTCATCGCTTCTACGCCATGCACGATAAATTTTAAATACTTAATGAACAGTTTACAGCTTATAAATATATAGAACTAAGGAAATATATAATTGAATTAGTCTGTTTCAAAATATATTTTATATATATATTGAATTAGTCTATCATTTCAAAGCATCTCTAATCCCATTATATTTCCAACTCCATTTCTTTGAGTAAAATTCTATTTGATTTTTAGCTCTAAAACTGAATAGAAAATAAAACTATTGTAAAAATAAAATAACCAAATTTATTATTTCATTTCTTTGGTTCATCATTTCATTTTTACTCTAAATAAATGATTATAGTAAAACTTAAACACTATTTTGGAGTTGATTTATTTTTAAAAGTAAATAGGTATTATTAGAAATGTTCTGAGAACGGATCCATCAGTGAGAGATACGAAAACATGAAAAAATTCACTAGCCATCTTCCCTTTTAGAGCATCATTAACCCTGTCTCTTAAGGGAGTCTCTTGCACTGTTTGCGGGCCCCACTAATATGTGGGGCCCGTGAACAGTGCAAGAGACGGCTCCTAAAACCCCTAAATAAGAACCGTCTCTTGCATTGTTCGCAGGCCCCACTGATACATGTCGGCCCGTAATTGGTTAATTTTTTTTTTTTTTTTTTATAAATCAGAAAAAGCAAAAAAAAAAAAAAAATAAGAGACCAAAATGGGGCTCTAGGTTAATGATGCTCTTAGAGTCTTGCCTATTGCCCCTATAAGGCTATAACGTTTATTGTTTTATTCGCTTTTGGGATTGGTATGTCTAATAGAGATTTTTTTTTTGTTGGAGGCTTATGTGTTATGTCGCATCAAATTGGAATTGGACACAACCAGATGACAAAAGGAAAGACCCTTTGCATATGAATATGACAGATTTCTAGCGTGTAAGTTAAGAAGATTGTGAAGTTTCAAAAAAGAAGTTAAAAAGATTGTGGGTTCTACTTTTGGTACTTCTGATGATTTTGATACATCGTAAAGATCTTTTATGTTGATCGTTAATCCTTTTTCTAATTTCGTTTTATATTTTTGTTAACTAAATATCTCTTTTTTCACTTGTGTTTTCTATTGTTTTTATGAGTTTATTGGACGTAATTAAGCCTTTCATTTATATTTATTAAAAAAAAAACAATTTTATATTTACATGGTCATATTTTTGTTGTTGTTCAAGTTCTTTAAACGTGTCGTAGTTCCAGCAAATAACCTGTCAAAATAATTGGTTTGCTAAACTCAAAACGTTTCACCATCAAAACGGGATTTTTTGTTTGACTTCTCATCAAACTGTTTTTTTTTTGTTTGGTCATAATCAAAACTGATGCAAGTTTAGTTTTCCGCAATGTGTAACTTAGTCGTTCAAATAAACAGAAATATTCTTTCAGCAAATAAACCAATATAAAATCGACCGGTCTCAATATGAAAAAATATATATTTTGTAGTTCATCAGTTTCTCTGGGCTGTCATATAATCAAACTTTTAGTCGATGTAACAATTCATTGGATCGGGTGTTAAAGTATTTATAATCTCACTACATAATTTACTGTAAATCAAAGTAAATTTGGAGATACTCTTAGAAAAAAACATGTGTTTTATTACTAAAAGTCTAAGATACTGCTGCAACCCAAATCTAACCTATATTCGAATAAAGTTGACACGTCCTCACTTGTGTGTGTGTTTTGGTCCTAAGCTGAACGTTATAGCAGACAAGTGTCTCATAAAGACATCGAAATCTGATTCGCTTCTCAGGTACATACACTTAATCGAGAGTGTAGCTTTCCCAAGAACTATGGATGCTACTGTTTATACGTCTTTGTGTAATATAATACCGTGTTTACTTGCATTACTTAAACTCCTTTTACTTTAATTCATAATTTTAATATATTTTTAACCCTCCTTTGATAGAGTGGATCGCTCTGACATGTATGCATCAAAATGTATAGACTGATGCTTTTGTCTTTGTATGGTTTATTGGTTCGATTTTTTTTTTATCATTAGTTGATATGAAACTACATTTTATTCTCTCAGTAGTCGGTATATCCTTTCATATATTTTATATGTTTGTGAATCTGTGATAAGAATCGTTTAAACTATTTTTGCTACATGTTTTAATAGACATCATAGAACTCTCCTTTGTCAAAAAAATATATCATGGGACTTTACTTTAAAACAATATTTCATTAACAACGTACAATATATATTATAGGGGTTTTATATAATGTAATATTTTTATTTCAAAATACTTAAAGAAAACACCGTGTAACGTTTTTACAACTGAATCAGTGAGTACATCATGTGGACCTATGGCAATTTCTCCCTCTCACAGAAGAAAAGAAGAGATTGCATTGTTTTTTCTTTTCAAAGAAGTTTTTTTTCTTACGGCAAATATTGCAAATATTATATTATTCTTAAGGCGAGTTTCAACCCAAAAAATCTGAGTATTACACTTTTCTCTTAGTAATCTTGTTTTCATTATTAACTCCAACGTGCAATAAAGTTTAGTTGAAAAGAACTCATAAAAGTCTTACCGTTTGTGTAAATATAAGCGTATAAGTCATGGTGATAGATAGAGGTAAGACGTCTCTTTGACCACCCTTCAATCATAAAACAAAATGTGCTACAAATTCAAAAGCAAAGTCCCTAACTCGCCTAACTCCATTTCTCATTTGACTTTGCTTAAAATGTAAATAGTCATATGTTATTTAGCTACATTAAAATTTGGAAATCAAGTTTTTTACAAAAGTATACTCAGTTAAGTTAATTCCCTCGCAAATTAGTTTTAAGTACTACATTATGTTTTTCCGAGTAGTTTCTGAATGTTATCTAGTTTCAAGAAAACAATGAAATATCTTTATAGAAAACTTGTACATCTATTTATTGAAAAAACAACTGTGTGTTTATTTATATTTCGTATAAAGTAGTACAAAGGAAAATAATATATACCATTCTCAGTTTCACATTTTTTTCCAGATACAAAACATAGAATTATTAACGTAGCAATAACTGTAAAAAACCCTCAATTTGTATCCTTCACATAATTAAACACATCAAACTCTTGAGATAGAATTGTAAAATATTGATGCTTTCCGTCATTGTTTTCATGCACAAGGGGAATACTACTACTACGGTACTACCTGGTCAGTGTCCATCCACAATATTCCGGTTAAAAAGCAATAATACAGTTTTTACTGGTGACTGATACTACTTCATAGTCTTCTGGAATAATATCGATCATAAACAAATTACAGAATATTTTGAAAATTTCATGGAATAGAAAATCAAGGAAATACAGAAAACAGAGATTGGCGAAATTAAAGGAGATCAAAGTTAATCAATAATATTCCACAAAAGTTAATCCTATCCTTTAAAACAATGTAAAATATTTGTATATAGTAAGATATATGTGTATACATTTTTATATTAGTGATCCTGCAGGTCTGAGTTAGATAGATTCTTCGCTCAAAAACTATAAACTGCGAAGCCATCATTTTTTTACTAAATTTGTTTCCTTCATATATGATATAACCGATATAACAAATGAAGAAAATGAAACTGTAATCACACAAGAATATATGATTAATAATTCATTTAGGCCATAGTAATCACTGTTATTCTAAACTGGATAATACATATATACACAACATCTTACGTCTGCGCTACTGTGTGTAAAAATCTAGAAACTCTATAAAATAAAATTCTTATCAGAGAAAGTGAAGAGTGCGTGTTACTATTCATCTGAACGAGTCAAAGGGTCAAACCTAAGTATTTTTAATTACACAAAAGTTGACGAAGCAAAGACTTAATTAGTCTAAGAATAGTTTACAATATAGTTGCAAAATTCCACTTTAGAAACAAGAATGAATATCACACTTATGCCGTGTTGTAGTCACTCTTCATTCTTCTACTTATTTTACAAATATCCTTAATAAAATACTACTTTTAAAATTCTTTGCTCTCGCCTTATATATATATATTAAATCACACGCTGCTTAATCACTTCAAATCAAATCCACAAAACCTTTCACACCGTCTCATCTCTTTCTTTCCCTTTTCCCTCTTCCCTCATTAAAATAACGAGAAATGGAAGATTACGAGCGAAACTCAAACTCTCCAGCTCATGAAGAAGATTCTGATGTACGAAAAGGTCCATGGACTGAAGACGAAGATGCTATTCTCGTCAACTTCGTTTCCATCCATGGTGATGCTCGCTGGAACCACATCGCTCGTTCCTCAGGTATCAACAATCACCAATCTCTAATATACGTACACACAGAGTTTCATATCCATATATACACACATACTTACATATATATATGCTCAACTATGCAGGACTTAAAAGAACTGGTAAGAGTTGTAGATTAAGATGGCTTAACTACTTGCGTCCAGATGTTAGACGAGGCAACATAACACTTGAAGAACAGTTTATGATCCTCAAACTCCATTCTCTATGGGGCAATAGGTATATTACCAAAGATTCATATGTAACGTTCCCATTTACTATATACTAGTTTTTATTAAAAACGCTATTGGTATATATTAAATATTAGATTCTTTTTTTTTGTTTTTTTTTTTGAAAAATATTAGGTGGTCGAAGATTGCACAGTACTTACCGGGAAGAACAGATAATGAAATAAAGAATTATTGGAGAACTCGTGTGCAAAAACAAGCTAAACACCTTAGATGCGATGTTAATAGCAATCTTTTCAAGGAGACAATGAAAAATGTTTGGATGCCTAGACTAGTGGAAAGAATCAACGCCCAAACCCCATCCCCCACGTATGAGCAAGTGGAGTCTATGGTCACCGACCCAAGTCAACCTATTGACGAACCGAGTCCGGTCGAACCTGGTTTTGTTCAATTTAACCAGAATCATCATTGTCACCAGCAACAGTTCGTGCCAGCGTCAGACGTGTCCGCAACGTCTTCGAATTCGCCAGCAGAGACGTTATCAGACGTTCAAGGAGGGGTAGTTAACGGGTCGGGTTATGATCCAGCTGATCAAATGGGTTTCGGTGGGTTCAACGAATGGGGCTGTGTTGGTGGGGACAACATGTGGACCGATGACGAGAGTTTTTGGTTCCTGCAGGACCAGTTGTGTAATGAAACGACATCGTATTCGTATAATTAAGGAAATATACGATTACGGTACGTAACGAGGAATTCAATTGCGTCACGTTTGGTGTAGTATTCATTCGTGCGTGATGCCATTTTAGATACGGCCTGGGTATACGAATCTTGACTTAATTTAATATGCTTTCTTTTCCTTCTTTTTTTCTCATTTCTCGATTATATTAAGATATGATCATCACACGAGGATATTGTGATATACAGTATGTGAATTATTCAATATTACTTTTGTTTTCATAATTGTCAGGGAGAAGTTCTTAAATAAACATGTTTTTATAGTGGAAAAGGATGTAGACTAACTCGAATCAGTTCTTTATTCGGTTGGTCCGTTGTATTTACGACAAAACATAGGATCGAGATGAATAAACACTCGTCAAAATATGATTAATCTATTAATTATATGGTAGTTAGCCATAGTTACTTACACAATCACATGCCGGCATGGATCATATATAGACCATAAAAATCACATTTCATTGAAAATAAATAAATCGACACTTATTGTATATCAACCTTCATAATTTTTTCTTTACCTTCATAAAATTGATCTTGTCATAACCCAACTTAGTTTCAAATTGTCACAACACATTATATATTTTGATATAAAAAATACTCAACATATATAAGCATTAAGCACATCAACAATTTGGTAGTCCAAAATGCTCATATACCTCATGTGAAATATGCATGCGATCGATCGATTGACAAGGAGCGATATAAAATATCTATACCCTGCGGTTTACAAACTTACATCAACAAGTGATTCTTGACGATGTTCCAGTGAAACCCTTCATCCATATCGTTGACACCACACGTAGTTTCGATAATAAACTCGTGATGATCGCCACGTTGCGATATATCAACAACCGAAACACTCTTCCTCGCCTCGTCTCCGGCCAGATTTCTGTGAAGTTTCACCGCTGACAAAGAAGCCGCCGCCGTCGGCTCCTCGTTTGGCGTAAGACGGCAACTCATCAGTGCTTTAACAAACATAACTATCGACGCCATGTGTCTCTGATGTCGTACGATGCGTTGATAGCTGTTAGCTGTGTGTCTAATCACTTTTACGTGCAAAGATATGCATACACACAATATATATATATATATATATATATATATATATATATATGAGCTTGTGTGTGCGCTTGTGTCAGTGTGTGTATAGTCTTAACAATTATTGTTAAATGTTGAAAGAAGAAAGCACAAGGTGGAAGATACAATGAAACATAGTTTTGGTAAATACTGTAAATTTACCAAATTGCCAGTGGTGGAGTGCCAACTTGGAGTTTGTAGCAGCATAGAAGCAAGGTCATTATGGTTCTTTTTACAACATGGTTTTGATGTCGGAGAGAAATAAAAGAGTTCATCTCCACCCACCAAGAAACAGTGAGAATGAGAAGATATAATTTCTGATATAATCCTTTCTCGTACCGGTCAATGATGGTTGGACAACCTTGTAGGTTCTCTTCTTTTTCTAGTTAACTAGACCATTTTGGTCAGTAAACCTGTATATAAGTTACCTAATTTTCTAAATTTGTATATATTTGTTGAACTACAGTTTGTATATTACATGATATAATTTTCTTTCAATGATATTGACGTATATCTGTATAATACATTTAGTATTCTTGTACAGAAGTTTCAATATTTATTTTAATTCGCATTGTGCTCCGTATGTCAATATGTCCTTTGCTTGCTTACTTATAAATTTCGTTACATTACCTGGGCTAAGGTAACCTGCAAAGGGCCCGGCTTGAGAAACGATGCCGTTTACTTTGTTACAAAGGCTAAAAGCTAGAGAAGTCGCTAAGTGAGACCAAAGGTTTTAATCACTCTTTGGCGCTCAAAAATCCCCAATTTCCCAATCTTCGTCGAAACCCTAAATTGTGAACCGATCCTGATCGAATCGAAGATCGTAGTGGTAAACTAGAAATCCTAATCGGAATGGGCGGTACGGACGCGAAGGACATCCTCGGGTTGCCGAAGACTCCACTGTCTTTAACTCAGGAGAAGAAATCACGGCCCCAGAAGGAGTCTCATAGAAAACCCGATGGCATTTCTCGTGAGGTGAGCTCTAACGACTCGCTACAAGCCCTGGAATCGGTTAATAGTCTCTCTAGCTGTTAACTTTCTTCGTCTTTGTTGAATTTCAGGTTTATGCGCTTACAGGCGGCGTTGCACCTCTTATGCCTTCAATTGATGTTACCCACTTAAAGCGACGTCCTCCACCTGATGAGAAGGTCAAATTTAAGGACTTTATCATCTTGTTTTTAGATGATTGTTGTGGGTTTGGTGATAGTGTTGATATGTTAAGAACCCTTCTTTCTTTCTTTCTTTCTTTCAGGTTGCTTGGCAATGGCTTCCCGTCAAAAGTTCTGCTAGGAGTGATGATTTGCAGCTCTACCATTGGGTATGTTCCTTATCTGTGGAACGTTATTACACAAATGTTGAGCATTTTGATTCTTTCTGATGCCATGTGTATTGTCTTGGGATCTATATGTATATCTTTACAGGTTAGAGTGGTAAATGATGTTCCACCAACAGGTGACTATTCCTTTGCCAAATATAACAAGGTATTTATTTTATATCGCCTTGATGAGTCTCTATTACAGTCTCTGTTTGTGTTGGTTTTACTGTCCCCTCTCCGTTTATGCTTCTTATTTAAGTCTTAATATTCGTACCTTTTTGTGTGAAAATGTAGTCAGTTGATGTCTTGAAATACACTGACGATGAGTATGAGAACCATTTAACGGACCCTGTAAGTGTATGCTCATGCTTTTATGCACATGCTTGCTCTGGATACTGTCGACTTTTTATGTTATACTCCCAACTTGTAGGTGTGGTCCAAGGAAGAAACAGATCAGCTGTTTGAATTGTGTGAAAGATTTGATCTCCGTTTTACTGTAATTGCTGATCGCTTTCCATCATCGCGGACTGTAGAGGAATTGAAGGATCGCTACTATAGTGGTATGTTTTGAACTTTATCCGTTCATTCACACCATGCCCTTTCATTTGTTTTCATCTTTGTTCTGTCTGCTTCTATTTCGTGTTGCACCAGGATTCGTTAGAAATTACGAGGACTGAGAATTATCTGACTTACTTCTTTTGTAGTAACTCGGGCCCTGCTGCGTGCTAGAGCTCAGTCTCCAGCAGAGCTGGCAAACCATCCTCTTATAAAGGTCAACTTCCACTTTTATACCTCTTTTCTTACCATACTAAGAACTCTTATATTTGTAGTTTATTTTAGCAACCTATCCTTGTGTTTTTTTTTGGAGAGAGCATCTCTGTATACACTGTTTTTAATATATTGGCATAACCAGGAGCCTTATGATATGACACGCGATAGAGAGCGCAAACGTGCATTGTCAATGGTCTTGTCCCAGAGTAGACACCAAGAGAAGAAAGATGCTGAGGTTTTTCTCTTTCATTTTGACTAAGCACGTGTAAATTATTTCTTTTCTTTCTCTTAGACGTCTCCCATAACTACAGATTCTTGCTGAGGCTAAGAGAATCACAGAGATGCGTTTGGCTGCGCGTGTAAGTGTTTTCTTAATATCAATGTGCTCACTCGTGCTAACTAAATGACAACAGATGAAATTTTGTTACCATGATTGAAGATACCCTTTTACTTTAGATTCATTTCAGAACTCCATCCTCATCATCTTGTCTCTTAAACTATTGGTCTTTCTGGCTGTCCAGCGTGCGGCAGAGCCTGATGTGCCTGCGAATGAGAATATCGGTAGTGTATCTCCATCCAATTCTCAACTTCCTGCAACTGCCGTGGCTCCATCAACACTAACTATGGCAGATTATGCCTCTACCCTTGCTTCTCTGCGCATGGTGAGTTTTTCGCTCTTCTCCTCTTTCATTTTTCATTTGTGTTTCCAGTGATCTGATCCTTTTGGTGAAATTTTGTCAAATTTTCAGCTACATGTATACTTGAGAACCTATGGACTTGAACAAATGGTCCAAGCTGCAAGCTCTGCTGTTGGTCTTCGAACGATCAAGCGCGTTGAGCAGACTCTGCAAGATCTTGGGGTTTGTTTCGCTTCTCGTTCTGTTTAGCTCTTTTTATTTTTGCTTATACAGTTTGCTAATCTTTCCCATGGACTGCGAGGAATAATATTTAAGTAATGCCTTAAAGGGCACTCTCACTCAAGCTAGTCCCAAGCTAGGTTCTTATGAGTTTATTTGATTAGAGCTGTTTTTTAGTTTTTTTTCTTCAGAATAGAGTTTTTGTATATATAGTTTTCTATTTACAGGTTAATTTAAAGCCAAAGGTTCCTACAAAAACTGTATGCGATGAGCATCTTGAATTACGAAAAGAAATTCTAACACTACTGAATCTTCAGAAGCAGGTAAACTAGATGATACCGTTCCATGTATAAAACCTATCTCACATCAATTCACAACTCGTATCCTTTTATGGCCTGGTTTTGATGTGTTCGTGATTTCAGCTACAGTATAAAGAATCAGAAGGTTCATCACACCGTGAAGGGACATATGCCGCAATGCCAGATACTCCAAAGGTCAGCATCATAACTTGAATCGTCAATTCTTACTGCAGTTTCATCTTCCTATGGATATATCTCTAATAATGTTTTGTGTATTGATCAGGATCGTGTTTTCGCATCTGAGCCATTCAGTTTTGGAGGTACGTTTCCTTTGTTTCAGAATTGTATCTACCACTTAATCATCTCACTAACTTGCAAGGTGTGTGTCTGTGTTCAGCTGAAAGACCAATCAAGAAGGAACAAAAGCGCAAGGTAATCCAGATCAGAGTCTAGTAGTCTTTGTTTCATATGGATTTCTATGAAAGTATATAAACCCTAAACCTCAATTAAATTTGTGCTGTGAATCCTACAGGGTCCTGGAAGACAATCAGATACTCCTTCACCAGCTCATAAGAGGCCCAGAAAATTGAAAGCATCCGATCTCTAAGTGCAATACTGATTCCCAATTTTCATGTGTATGTAATTTGCAAAGATCATCTATAAGACGTGAAGCTAGTTTATGTTTAAATTAATTGAAAAACGTTGCTGCTAATTATTATAAAGTTACAATCGATTATTTTTCCAAATTGTTAAAATCGAATTATATAGTTTTAAATAGGAAATGATGTGTGCTTGTTAATACTATTCAAATATATGTCATGGAGCTCGTTACTTTAAGGCCCAATAAGTTTGGGTTTAGAATAATTTTAAGCGCCAAAATAAAAACTAAAATTAGAAAACAAAAACTTCTCCAACACAATGAGAGAGGATCGTCTTCTTCCACTAAGTAGTTCGAGAAATTTCCATTTTCTTTTTCCTTCGTCGTGGAGAAAAAGAGAGAAGTGGGTTCGTTCGAAATTAATGAAAAATCTGGAGAAAGAAGAGGAAGACATGTCCATTGCCAAAGACTGTGAAGTAGAAGTGTCTTGTGAAGAGGAAGGATTCGTTGATGCTTGGTACAGAGCTATCCTCGAGGAAACGCCTACAAGTTCGGGACGCAAAAAGCTCCGAGTCCGTTACACTACGTTGCTCCAAGAAGACTGTTCAACTCTTTTCACCGAAACCGTGGAACAGAGATTCATAAGGCCAGTTCCACCTGAGGATCTGAGCGTAGTTCTTGAGGAAGGATCGGTGGTGGACGCTGATCACAACGATGGATGGTGGAAAGGTGTCATCGTAAAGAAGATGGAAGATGATAAATTCTTGGTTCACTTCGATTCTCCACCAGACATGATCCAGTTCGACAAACAACAACTAAGACCTCATTTTGACTGGACCGGCTCTAAATGGGTCCGATCTCAAAACAAAGTAATCGTTTTCTTCTTTGCATTGCATGTCAAAGTTTTTTTTGTTTGTAGAGCCTATATATATTTATTTTTGAGGATGGTTCTGCTTACTTTTGATGCAGGTGTCTGAAGAGCAATACAGCAAAGCAAATAGTCATAAAAGGAAAAGAAAAAGAAAACAGACACACAACTCAAACCTTAAAAAGACTGGTATGTGTCATGTCTTCATATTAGTTGTTGTATTATATTTTTTTCTTTTACTGAATCCTAATCATATATTTGACTAACTTATACTTGAGGCCTACTTGCAATGGTTCAGAGGCTCTGATCGCTGGTACAAGTGACAACGATGATTATGATCAGACCCTCTCTGCTTGGATCCTTGCAGTAAAATCATCTAATGGTTCTGATAAATCGAGTAAGATACTTCTTTTTCTGTATTAAAATTGCTCCATTACAAAAGTTTTTTTTTTTTTTTTAATTTACTTTCTATTTATGTTGCTTTTGTGTTGATTTATCCAGCGGAGTTATCCCATGATGAAACTGGAGCAACAATGGTTCTGCCTTTTGCGAAACGCTCACCTATTTGGAAAGCGCTTGAATCAATGGAAGTTGCAAAGCAGAGTCCTCATTTCATCCCGTTGCTCGAGACAAGAGAAGAGTTCCGTGAAGGGTTGGCTGTGGCTGAGATGGTTAACTTTTCCACTTTGTTAGAGAGAGTAAAAAATCTGCAACTTCATACTCCCAAAAGCACACTTGAGGGACTTAAAGACTGCTTTGCCGAGCTTGATAAATATGGTTTTGATGTTACTACGCCTTTATCTCGGATCAACATGTTGCTCTCTCTCATTGAAAAACAAGTGAATACAGAGAAGAGACTCAAAAATAATGCGAAAAAGATGAAAAAGGAAGTTAGAAAAATGCAAAAACTTGAACAAGATATGAAAGCTGTTGAGTGCAAGATTCTCGAGCTGCAGAGCCAAAGAGCAGTCTTAAAACAGAAGAAGAAGGATGCTTCAGAGATACAGCTCTGTGCAGAAGATTTTGGCAAAGAGATTCAAGATGTGGATGTTGGGACGACCGTGTTAGCTTCTTCTTCGTGATATTTTCATGTGAAGTTGAAGTTAGAAACATTAAAAAAAAAAGAGAGACTATGATGAGCTCTAACTCAGCTCTGTTTTGCAAATGAAAGGTAGACTAGGTGTAAGTTGGAAAGATGTTTGGTTGTGGTAGGTGGCTAGGTTAGTTTAACTAATCCTTCTACGATAATTAGGAAAAATCATGTCACTTGTAGATATGAAGACTGCTTGTTTAGTGGTATTTTGGTAATTATGAAATGATAATGGTAATGAAGTTTTTGGTAAGCATCCTAATTACGTGGTTTAATAAGCTAATCACTATAAAATTTAGCTGTGCAACTGCTGAAATTAGAGGTTCTTGCTGATATTTTCAAACTAAAAACTCAAGAGTATCATATTCATAAATGAGTGTGAAGATGGAGATGAGATAAGATAAGATAACAACTGTGGTATTTGAAGAAAAGAAAAAAAAAAGAGGATGGAAGCTAAGACTCGGATTGAATTAGAGAGTCATGGAATCCGAAGACTCTCAGTGAATTAGAAGGTATGGAAGCCTGACTCGGAATGAATTAAAAGTTGTGTATACAGCTGGCTCTTGTATGGATACTCTTCTCTTATTGGTTACTACATGACTGAATTTATACAACAGTTATGTAGGTTGGCTATGGCAAATTGCAGAAGAGCTTCAAATCGTGCAACTCAGTTGTTCATTGAGCCCTACAACTGTGAGTCTGTGACACATATTAATGCGAACGGTCTTGTATTGTCCACGCATTACATTTCATTTAATTCAACATAATTAATGGTCGTCTGTATTGAAGGTTGGAAATATTTAATGAGGGTTACTTTTCTTATCTTTTTAGTTTTTTTTCTTAATGTCTTACGACTTACTTCAAATTGGAAATAAACGAGAGCTTACAATCATTTGTTTCCTTATGTAAATCAAATAAATGTGTGGACTCATTAGACATATAAACTAGCTGAAATATTTGCTACTCGTACAGAACTAGCTAAAATATTTACTACTCATTAGATAGGTTTTTGGGGAAAACACAATCCAACAATTTTTGTAAAAAATAGTTCCCTTGACTCTGCTGACTTTATGAGCAATTTGCCGATTTCAAAACAATGGCCGGATCTTTATTGATATTTTTTCTGACTTGCGCTGAAATTAAACAGTTAGAAGTTGGAACAAACAATAACTAGAAAGCTGAGTTGACCAACAAAAAAGTTGAAAATTATTTCGTAATCCATCAAACAAAAAGTTGAAATTTAATCGTTTGTAATGGACCGATACATGGCATAATAATGATAAGCATTGTAAGTTATTATACTAGTTCAACCCTTCATAACATATATTTAAATATATTTTTAGTTATTTTAAATAATAAATCGCTCGCAGAAAACATCTTATAAGAATTAATATTCTTAAAAGGTTTAATCTATATATTACCTTATACGATTTGACTTGGCTCGCTTGTTCATATAAGTTATAATACATATATTAACATCCATATTAAAAGCTATCAGAAATTTCGGTGATACTTTTCAGTTGTGTTTTATTAAATATGTAGACCCGAACAAATAAATGTGAATGCATTGATATTATGTATGAACCAAGAAAAAAATCTTATAAAGCTAAAAATATCGCATGATTGATACCTTCTTTACAATTTCAAAGATAAACTACTTCTTACCAAAATTATCAGTATTTGAAATTCTATAAATATAGAAAATGAAATAATACCCTAGTGATCTTCATTGTCAAAGTTAGGACTGAGCAAAAAAAACTAGAACAAAAGAATAGAATAAAATCGAATAAAAATATCCAAAAATAAAATGGATTGAAATCCTCAAATATCTAGATAGTTTCTATATTTCTATATCTGAAATAACCAAATCGAATTGGAACTGAATCTTGAACGAAATTGTACTTGAATATATAAATATATTAATTATATATCAAAACCGAATCGAAAATAAGTTAGGTAGTAAATGAATTCTTTACCCTTTACTTAAACTATTTGATATCCAAAATAATTGAACTGTTACCCAAAATGCTAAAGGCCTATAGTCAAGGTTCTTACGGATTTTAATACCGAATAGCTCGACTAACTAATGGTTTCGACATGTTAATCGAGAATCGAGATCATTCATGGTCTGTTTTTTACTAACTCATCATTGTATATTTGTATTGTATAACTATACCTGCAGAAGCGTCTGGATTGTAAACACGTGACGTACGGTAAATGCAATAGTATCTACAAAACAACTTTACGAAATGAACCACAAAACGTTTTACTTTGGGAAAATGTCAAAAAAGCTTTCGTAACAAATCGTTTTCTAAAACACTGAAACGTTGTCTTTGCAAATTGATTCTCAAGTGTATGATGCAAGTTGCACAAGTAGTAAGAGACTCTATTACTCGACGGATCTTGCACAAGTAGTAAGAAACTCTATTACTCGACGTATTTTACAGTTTTATCCATTTCCACATGATGATATGCTTTATAAAATCACAAAGAATTGTGTTTAGAAAAGACTTAATGTCAATTAATGGAAAATAGTAGTTGAAATTTTAGGGAAAAATCAACTTTCGGCAAACAACACCATTGCCATAGGTAGGACAATAATATATTAATGAAATCTATTGGTTGGATCAGTCAATTTTGTTTTGGTTCACTTTTTGTCTTCTTTTATTATCTACAGATTTGAAATTGAAGACTGATAATAAAAACATTAAAATGAAAGACACAGGCCTCGTCTATATCAACCAACTCCTATAACTCTTATATCTATCTATATTTATAAACCAACAACCCTTTCTCAGCTCCTCAACTTATTCTTCTTTCTCTCTGATTATTTTTATAAGATTCATAAACAATTAGTACATATTTTAAAACAAAGTTCCAGGTGGGGAAGAACACAATCCGACCTGCCTGAACCAGCGACTTATATGTACATTACTACAGTTCTTTGTTGTTCCAACTAAAGGTCGGTTGCTTAACCTTTGCTTTTCTATTGGTTATCTTTTTGTTCTGTTTTGTTTCCTTTTGCTTTGTTATATACTTATATTAGATCTCAAATTATTTTTTGATGGTTTCTATATTTGTTTTTGAACGTTTGGAAGGAAAGAGAGACTAAAATTGATATTTCTAATTTTACCCTGATATTAATAAAAGATAATGGAAGATTTTTAAGTGTTTATGTATGAAAGTTCATTTGATTAAAAAAAGTATGAAAGTTCATACATTGGTTGGAGAGCGTTAGAGCATGATTAACCCCGAGTTCTTAGTGTGGGGTTCTTAGCGTAATTTAAGAACCGGTTCTTAAATTACGCTAAGAACCCCACCTAAGAACCCGGGGTTAATCATGGTCTTACAACTACATCACTTTCGTACCTTTTTTTTTTTTTTTCTCTAGAGCTTTTTCATCTTCATTAATTAAAGAAGATGGTGAAAAGTAGGATAAAGAGAATGAAGCCAGGGTTATCCATGCTTTCCCGGTTAAATTAATTAGTGAAACTACTCGAACTTCCTTTGAAACTAAGTACATGTAATCTAATTATATTTTGTCCTAAAATATATACAGTTGATACAACTCTTTATCAAATCACAGAATATAGAAACCAAATTAGTGTCAAACTTAAAGGGAGTGTATAACTGCATCAACTTTGGGTTTGTAGTCGGTATGGTTAGGTGGACCGAACTGTGTCATTAAATGCACACTCTAACAATTAATTATAATATAAACTTTTAATGTAATTTATATGTAGATATAACCAAAAAAGTGCGGAGTACGCAAGCAGACTAATTCATGAAACTTTTATATTTGTTTGCGAACAACGATTTTAATAATACAAAATGCAAAATATGTTAACCTCCCTCATTTTGTAACCATATTATTTCCTTTAGTGATTCTTTTATTATATTTCACATTGCACCATTCATCAATCAGGGCAGTGTTAAATTTTCTTTTACATCAAGAAAAATAGCTTCAGAGAACCAAAAGGAAAAACAAAGAGAGAATGAAGTCTTTTGCGGCGAAGGTTGAAGAAGGAGTTAAAGGGGAAAACGGGAAACCGTCAGTAGGTCCGGTGTACCGGAATCTTTTGTCAGAGAAAGGTTTCCCTCCAATAGATTCTGATATCACCACTGCTTGGGACATATTCAGGTATATAAATTTATATTTTCTCATAAGATAATTATCACCTGTTGTGTATAATTATTGTTTAATAATTTTTTGGGGGGTTTTGTTAGTAAATCCGTGGAGAAATTCCCTGACAACAAGATGCTTGGATGGCGTACAATCATAGATAAGAAGGTGACTTTTTAAACTCTTTACTACAACAATTTTTTTTGATTAAAAATCTATGTGTATACACTATTTATACGTATATTTTTACGGATTATTAGGTTGGACCGTATATGTGGAAAACGTACAAGGAAGCATATGAAGAAGTTCTGCAGATTGGTTCTGCAATACGTGCTCTCGGAGCTGAGCCTGTAAGTAAATAATTAAATATATATCTATATACCTCGTCCTAATAAACTAAACTCATTATACTTACTTATATGTTCTTTGGAGACTAATTTATTTATTGAAATAATTTGTTCTATGCATATATGTAGGGATGTCGAGTGGGAATCTATGGGATTAATTGTCCTCAGTGGATCATAGCAATGGAGGTCCATCTCTCTCAACTTGTTTTTTTATTTATTTTTTTTAATTTCATATTTGTTTTTGTATATATCAAACATTCTTACCCCATAAACATATACTCAAGTTTGTAAAAATATTTAGGCTTGTGCAGCTCACACTCTAATCTGTGTACCTCTATATGATACATTGGGTAGGTTAAATTTTGCTTTTTCGTGGCCATACAAAATTTTGCGGCTAGGTTCTAATTAATACACGTGAATCAAACAAAAACATTTGTTCTTTAGGTTCTGGAGCCGTGGATTATATCGTTGATCACGCGGAAATCGATTTTGTATTCGTCCAAGACACCAAGATTAAAGGGGTTAGGCTTTTTGAAACAACTTTATAATTGATAGTTAAATTTATACATTTGAGACATATAGATCTTTTTTAATTCTTATGTTATTGAAATTCAGCTTCTTGAGCCAGATTCCATATGTGCTAAACGGCTAAAAGCTATAGTTTCCTTCACTAATGTGAGCGAAGAAGATAGCCTCAAGGCTTCAGAAATCGGAGTCAAAACGTACTCTTGGCTCGATTTTCTTCGTATGGTTGGCCTCTGCTCTTAATTTCTTAATATTAGTAATTGAATATCTTTACGTTATAATTTCATCATGGTCGGACCATACCATTCTTTGAGGTATTTAATGATATGCACAAGCTAAACCAAATAGGACGGCATTTGTTTTGTTTTGTTTTTTGGTGTATATGCATGGAATTAAATGAGTTAGGTGCCTATTGACCAAAAAAAAAAAAAGAGTTAGGTGCCTACACAAATACATTGAAATATGATTTATAAAATATATTTGTTGACTATTTGAATTTTGACCTAGGGACGTGAGAAACCGGAAGAGATTAGTCCACCTAAACCATTTAACACATGCACCATAATGTACACGAGCGGCACGAGTGGTGACCCTAAAGGTGTGGTTTTGACTCACGAAGCGGTGGCGACTTTCGTTGTTGGGGTGGATCTCTTCATGGATCAGTTCGAAGACAAGGTAACAGACGAATCATTTTTTTTTTTTAAAGAAAAGTTAATACACGTACGTTTATGGTGGATTATATTCGTTTTCTAAACAATGGGAGGTTCCTTTCGAACAAACAAAAAAAAAAACAAAGGGAGGTTCTTAAACTTAAACCTAGACCTAAACCTAAATTAATCCCACGCCATTTGAAAAATCTGAAATTTTATTTTTTACCATTAAACGTCGTCGCTTTGCCTAATCTTTTGTTTAGTTTTACAAAATTCTTTGTTTTCTTTCTTTGGGTGGCTTGAATACAAGCAGATGACACATGAAGATGTGTATCTCTCGTTCTTGCCGCTGGCTCATATTCTTGACCGTATGAATGAGGAATACTTCTTTCGCAAAGGGGCTTCCGTTGGCTATTACCATGGAGTATGTTAAATCTCTTAAGACACAAAAACATTCATCAAAAGTAGAGAACTGAATATATATGTTGATGTGTTTTGTGTAGGATTTAAATGTATTACGTGATGACATTCAAGAATTGAAACCAACTTATCTAGCTGGAGTTCCAAGAGTGTTTGAGAGAATCCACGAGGGTATTCAAAAGGCTCTTCAGGAACTTAATCCTAGAAGGAGATTTATCTTCAACGCTCTCTACAAACAGTAAGCAACTTCATCATTAATTCCTCTGTTTTCTAATTACTTGTCTGTTCTTTAATGATGTATTATTGCAAAACTAAATGATGCAGCAAGCTTTCATGGTTGAATCGTGGATACTCGCATAGCAAAGCTTCACCCATGGCTGATTTAATTGCTTTCAGAAAGGTTAAAAACAGTCCAAGTAATGGTTATTTGATTTGTTTTTGGTCATTACATAAACATACTTTCCGCGGTTTTGGAATTTTATTATAGATTAGAAACAAATTGGGAGGTCGAATCCGGTTATTAATATCTGGAGGAGCACCTTTGAGCCCTGAGATTGAAGAGTTCTTGAGAGTTACTTGTTGTTGCTTTGTCCTCCAAGGCTACGGTATATATATATTACATCACTTATATCTTCTCTATGTTTCGTGTCTACCAAGGAAAGTCAATGTTGATGTGGTTGTTTGGATTAGGTCTGACGGAGACGCTTGGAGGAACAGCTTTGTGCATTCCAGATGAGATGTGTATGTTAGGGACAGTCGGTATACCGGCGGTTTACAACGAGATAAGGCTTGAGGAGGTGGCTGAAATGGGCTACGACCCACTCGGTGAAAATCCGGCAGGCGAAATCTGTATAAGAGGAAAATGTTTGTTTTCTGGTTATTACAAGAACCCTGAGCTTACTGATGAAGTCTTGAAAGATGGATGGTTCCATACAGGTGAATGAATTGACTGAAACAGAGACTAGAATGTTCTCATTCTTGTTTCTTGATTGGTATTGATGTGTGTGTTGATCTTTTTCTTTTTATACAGGAGATATAGGTGAGATTCATGCAAATGGAGTACTCAAGATAATTGATCGTAAAAAGAATTTGATTAAACTTTCTCAAGGAGAGTACGTTGCTCTTGAGAACCTGGAAAACATCTACGGGCAAAACTCTGTTGTCCAAGATGTAGGTTTCTCACCTCTGAATCATGATTTCTTGTAAAGCAAGCAAGCAAGCTGGCCCTTTTAGGGTTTCTTTCTCCTCAGTTTTCCATTTAATTGTTGTCTGTTTATTTTCTTAGATATGGGTTTATGGAGACAGCTTCAAATCAATGCTTGTCGCGGTGATTGTTCCAAACCCTGAAGTCGTGAACCGGTGGGCTAAAGATCTCGGTTTTAATAAACCATTCGAAGAACTCTGTTCTCTCTCGGAGTTGCAA